>CM047747.1:4301400-4320618 GCA_026225825.1 Pistacia integerrima
ACTAAAACTCTTACCCTAACATATAGTTACAAAATATAACAAATTAGAGGGGCACGGAGATGTCGTAGGTTTGATTGATCAACATATACACGCCAACTTTTTTCCAACGTATCATCATTATCTTATAATTGTTACTTCATGTACAAGTTGATATAAAATACTAACCTAACTTTGTGAGGGATATAATTAGGTATGCAAAGTTCCCATTGGTTGCTTCTTGACCACTTTTTTCTTTTTAAATCCTTCTTCTTTTGTTGTGGCAATACCTGAATAGAATTCATGTCTTTACCTATAACCACTATGTATGCAAATACAACAAACTCCCAAAATACAAATCAAGGGTTTGCTTAATTTATAATTAGAGTATTTTATTTACAAAGACATTATGCTGAGTGAACTGGATAAGTCTACCCAATTAGAATAATAATATATTCAATTTGGATTGAATGATTCTCTTGTATTCACCAACATATCTAAAGGGCAGTTTTATAAAAATAATTGATAGATACCAAACAAAGTTTGCTTCAGAAGATGGTAACAACAAGTGAGTTGGCAAATTCCTTTAAAAAAAGTTTTGTAAAATGGTGGGTTAAAGACAGCCAATTTACAACTGGTCATTTCTTTATTAAAAGCTTTTATCAAAACTTATTATAGGTCCTTGAGAACGCTATCATTGTTCCTCCAAACTTCTCTATCATATCTTTCTTATCCAGTTTTGTATATTATTTCTTACTATTTGATTTCTTATTGTTTATTTTTAAATTGGTCAATGAAATTTTGATTGTTGAATTATGATTGTAACGTCATTTATGCAAGTTGAAATGGTTGTTGCTGTTGGAACTTGAGTGGAGTTTTATTGTATGAGTGACAGTGGAGTTCAATTTAGGAGTGTTTTGGTGTTGCTGTTGGTCTTTTACTCTTTTCTGGAGTTCATATGCGTCTTTTTTTGTCAGGGACATGATAAGTTTCTTTGTATATTCTTTATTTTGTTCACTGTCTTAAATTGCTAACAAATTCAAAGAGGTTAGAGGTAGGAGAATGCATTAATTGACAAAAGAATCCAATTATAGAAATCATTCATACCAATGTGGGAAGGAACACACTTTACTGCTTGAATGGTTTACAATTAAGACTTGACTGTCTGGCTAATGTTATATTTATGTGTATTTATTTGAGTTCTATTTCTCTCCGCAATAGTTGATAAAGAAGTATCAAATGACTCGAAAATGGGATGAAAAGCTTGGTTTTGAAGAAGATAAGGGCAGTGAAGAGAACCACAACCAGAACAACACCAACAACGTTGAGAACAACAATGCAACTATGGTATTTTTTTTTTATTGTTTAAATTCTTATTGTTAGTCTCTCTCGTGAAATATAACACACCATTTAGTTTATTGGGTTGCTGATGTTTTGTTTTGTTTGTTGGAATGTTCTGTAAATATTAAGGTTCACGAAACAAGGTCGAACTCTCATGCATCTGCTGATGAAGAGAAAGTGATGACAAGGAAGAAGTAATTTGCTATTATAACTGAATTGTGTGGTTTATATGATTTGTTTTTATGACAAACACTATTACATGAACCGCATCAGGCTAGTGTGGTCAAGCATCTAGCATGTCCTCTCTGATTTCTTTGTAACCAATGGCTGCTCCGGAACCTCTCAATAGCATTTTTTGCAATGGATTCTTTAAAAAAATATTAGTTAAATTATGTGTTATGTTTTAGTCTTTACAGACTAAGGTCATTGTTAGGACTATTGAAGTATTTACCATTTAAAGTTCTTCTTTACAGGTTCCAGCATTGGATCACAATGGCAAAATTATTGGAGAGAGTATTGACTTGATTGAATATGCATTCTTTCTTAAAATATTTTTATAAGATGTGCATATTTCATTGCTGCTCTTAATAGAAACTTTAGTATCTCTTAACTTGAGCTGAAGTAATGTTATGAAAATATTGTAGGATCCTGACAAAAAGAAGTTTGTTGAAGAATTGTTGTCCTACACTGATACATTCAACAGGGATGTATATACTTTTATTCAAAGGAGACCCTGTAAAACAAGCTGGTATGTGTTGAAAGGTGTTGTATTTCCATGGTTAGGGGTTTTTGTATATAAACTGAACTAAAAAATTTAGTTGGGGTTGGTGATCCAGAATTTTGAAGAGATTAAACGTAACTTTAATCTGATTCTTGAGTGTAGGACTCTCTTCAAGATGTTAAATCCGAGTATGCTGTTTACGAGAGCATCCTCTTTGGAAAGGTTAAAGGTCCGTATTACCTGCCCTGTTACTTAGGTGATTGTTTGTTTTAGTTTCACAATTTATTTATTTCTTTTATAAAAATTGATTTTGTATTAAAAATTTTGTTGCAGAGGGTATTGATTTTGCAGCTTCTCATCCATTGATTACGAGCGGAGTTGCCATTGGTTTTGGATATGTAGTATTGAAAATATAACCTAGATACCTATATTTACCTGTTTTATGCCTATCGTATAGTTGTGTGTAAGGTTTCGCAACCAGTTAAGTTGGTTAATGCACTTCAGTCATATTGATCTATAGTTTATGAGTTTTTAAATGGCTTTCAAATTAGTGATTCCAGGCCAATAATTGTAAAGACTTCAAATGCGTAAAAATATTCATATAAGTCATTTTCTTTACATCATAATATTTTTGATTTATTGCCCATTTAGCTCGTTTTTGTGAAATGTAGTGAGAGAAGAGTTGTGTGATTTGTTAAGAGTTTGATGAATTCATTGCTTCAAGAAAGAATGTAAAGAGAGGGAATGAAAGAATGAAGATTCATTTGGATCTAATTAAAGCATGAATTGTATTTTTGTTGTTTAAGCATAGTGTTATTGTAAATTAGTGGAGTGTGGTTTACTTGGGGAATTTGTTTTGGTTCATGCTCGCCACAGGGGAAGAATGTGGGTATTCCTTATTGTGAGCGGGCTGCTAATACAAAATCTCCATGGAATGCAGAGCTTTGTGATCTTTCTTTACTAAAAGGGGAAACAATTAGGGAATGCAGTTTTTCTTTTATAAGAGTAGAAGGGCATTTGAAAGTGGGACAAGAAAGCAGAGGTCTTTACTAGATCATAGTGGACGGGGTTGGCATGAATCAAGAAAGCAGGTGATGAAGGAATTTGTGGGGCAAAAGAGGTCCTGTTGCATGGACCCACAACCTTCTGGCAGTTTAGAGTGCAGATGGTAAAATTAAGAGTGGATGCAAAATTTTTTATAATGCTGCCGCAGCAGGTATAGTAAGCAAAATCATTCGAAAAGAAAAAGGGGGGTACGAAATAACCATAGCCAATGCATCAGACGGCCATGAAGTGGTTGATATTATCCCTCCCGGACCAGAACTTCGTGTTTCAGAGGGCGAATCTATCAAACTTGATCAACCATTAACAAATAATCCTAATGTCGGTGGATTTGGGCAAGGAGATGTAGAAATAATGCTTCAAGACCCATTATGTGTTCAAGGCCTTTCGGTCTTTTTGGCATCTATTGTTTTGGCACAAATCTTTTTGGTTCTTAAAAAGAAACAGTAAAATAGGATAAAATTAATATTACTCATAACAACAGGAAACATTACGACTATAAAAAAGAAAAACACAATGACTATAATCATCAAAATAATAAAATCAATACTCATAACAACAGGAAACATTATTGATTGATTAATTAAGTTCCAGTATGAATTTAATACGTGTTTCATATTTAATCCCAATCACCAATTTGAGTTTTACTTGAGAAATAAAACTAGAAAACTGGAAGGTGAATCCTTATCCATCATATGAACGTATGTTTTAGACCCAAAAGAAAATCATTCAAAATGACTGTAAGCATGAAAACAATAACAAACGAATTAAAAATGATATGCAAAAAATGCAATCTTATTGTTTACCTTGAGCCTGATTTGCCCGCACATTGTCACCCGCAAAATAAAATACAATGGTCATTCTATTATATATATATATATATATATATATATATATATATATATATATATAGTAGACTTAGCTTTATAATATTGTATCAAAGTATAATTTAATGAATGTAGACTGAAAAGGTTAAGCTAATAGAATTTAAATAACAAAATGTTCCAGATGAAATGAGTAATTACCGTATATACACGGAGTGATATATGAAACCATACAAAGTATGTGTTATGCAATCAACCAAGATACAACCAGAAACAAGCAAGAAAACAGAAAACCACAAACAATAAACACCGGATCTTTACCATGGTTCACTTGCCCGATTTGAGCAAGCTATATCCACGTTGAACTCCAGAAAGGGAGTTCGCTGCACTATGATTAAAGAACAACCAATTACAGTCACGATTACAAAGAATGACACCCAAAAACCCAGATCAAACAACTCTGATTCAAACCCGTAATCTGCCTTAGGAATCCTCTAACTTGGAAATCCCTATAACAAGAACACAGTAGTTCTTCCCTTGATTGATTAACCCAAACCACTCAAGAAACCCACAGATTACACTGAAATCAGACCCAAAGAAAGAACCCTAATCCCACCAAAGAAAAACGAAATACGGCTCTCAACTTTTATGTTTGATCTACTGTTACAATAAGAAACCTTAATCCTTTTATAGTGTTGACTGGAGGCTTGATCTCAGCCATTGGTTTTTCCTCTGAATCAGCAGTCAGGATCATCTTGGAGCTGTCTCAAAACGACACCGTTCCATTAATTCAGTACGACGCCGTTTCAACATTCACTCACAACAGTATGATTCTCCCAAGGAAACAACCCAAGATCGATCTACAACAAAACTCCCTTCAACTTCTTAAAGGGTGGTTCTTCTTCATCATCACCATCATTATCATCCCGCATCTTTGCTTCTTCTTCATCTTCATCATCACCATCATCATCATCCCACATCTTTTCTTCTTCTTCATCATCAACATCATTATCATCCTGCATCTTTTCTTCTTCTTCTTCATCATCACCAGCATTATCATCCCGCATTACATTATGGAACAATAAATGAAAACCACACTTTTTCACCTCACAACTGTCTATCCGTTTACCATTTAAATCCTCGACATAAAATTGGATGCTCACTTCATAATCGTCATTGTATCGACTATCACATAAATCAAAGTTACACATGTGAAGATCATATCCCAGGAAGGTGTGCTCTGAGTCAATACAGTTGGGTGGGATACCATAGTAAAGTACCACTGCACCATCTCTGTTCCCGAGCTTGCATTCACAACGGACTATATTTACCTGTTTTATGTCTATCGTATAGTTCTGTGTAAAGTTTCGCAACCAGTTAAGTTGGTTAATGCACTTCAGTTACATTGATCTATGGTTTATGTGTTTTTAAATGGCTTTCAAATTAGTGATTCCAGGCCAATAATTGTAAAGACTTCAAATGCGTAAAAATATTCATATAAGTCATTTTCTTTACATTATAATATTTTTGATTTATTGCCCATTTGGGGATCAGCCACAGATTTTGTTTGATTGGTTTTTTGATTTGTTGTTGCGGGTTTTGTTTGGATTTGGGGATTGGTTTTGGTGGGCATGGTAGATCTTTTTAATTGGGGTTGGTGATCTAGAATTTGAGTGTTATGTGAAATTTTAGGTTTTGATCTTTGAGATGGGTGATATTGTTGGAAATTTTGATGTGGGTTTGGCTGGTTTTTCTTAAATGTAGTGAGAGAACAATTGTGTGATTTATTAAGAGTTTGATGAATTCATTGCTTCAAGAAAGAATGTAAAGAGAGGGAATGAAAGAATGAAGATTCATTTGGATCTAATATTTTATTTATAAAATATGATAAAATTAATATTACTTCATTTTGTATATAATATTTCTTTACAACAACAATAAACATATACTATTTATTTCGTATATAATATTCTTTTTATTGATTTCTTTAATTATTAATTCAATATAAAATAAACTTCAATACAAAAAATATATATATTTAAAACCACAAATAATAATAATAATGTAAAAAATATATAATAACTGTGCAATACACAAGCTTTAAATCTAGTTAATAACGGAACAGATTGGGTATTCATAAAAAATGCAGTATCACAAAAGTTGTTCATATTCAAATTTGATTTTCCGATATTTAAATTAATTGAAACATTGTTTAAAAAAAATTAAAAATAATATATGTTAGCACATTACTGTTGCCAAAACAAAATTGAATAATATTATTGTTTAACCAGTCAGACCAGGACCCATGGCCTTCTTTAGGCTGAGTTACTACTTTCAACTGTTCTCAAAATTCACAACTTATTTATCGGCAAACAAGGGGCTATAAATTGCTAGGGTTTGAGGAGTTTTGTAGAATAAAGATCAATGGTTCAACGGGTGGTGTCAAATTGAATTTTGAACGCCAAAATCAGCTAAAATTTGGCCGAAAAGATCAAGGTACACGTGTGTTTAGTTGGTGTCAAAATCCGCATCAACAAAATTGATGTCATAATATTTGAAAATAAACCCATTTCCATTATGTTATCTCAACTAATCATTATACCATAAAATCACTCTTTAAATTAAGACAAATTCAACACAAGCAATAACAGAATTCAACACAAACCAATAATAGCTATGTTCAGTCGATTGACGATGAAGGCAAAAGAGAAATAGAGAGTCGAAGACCAAGAACCACGATGAAGATGAACGCAACAAAAACCTTGAGCCTGATTTGCCTTCAAACCCCGCACATTTTCACCTGCAAAATAAAATAAAATGGTCATTCTATTATATATATATATATATATATATATATATATATATAAACCTTGAGCCTGATTTGCCTTCAAACCCCGCACATTTTCACCTGCAAAATAAAATAAAATGGTCATTCTATTATATATATATATATATATATATATATATATATAGTAGACTTAGCTTTATAATATTGTATCAAAGTATAATTTAATGAAAGTAGACTGAAAAGGTTAAGCTAATAGAATTTAATAACAAAATGGTCCAGAAGAAATGAGTAATTACCGTATATACACGAAGTGATATATGAAACCATACAAAGGATGATTCTCCCAAGGAAACAACCCAAGATCGATCTACAACAAAACTCCCTTCAACTTCTTAAAGGGTGGTTCTTCTTCATCATCACCATCATTATCATCCCGCATCTTTTCTTCTTCTTCATCTTCATCATCACCATAATCATCATCCCGCATCTTTTCTTCTTCTTCATCATCACCATCATTATCACCCCGCATTACATTATGGAACAATAAATAAAAACCACACTTTTTCACCTCACAACTGTCTATCCGTTTACCATTTAAATCCTCGACATAAAATTGGATGCTCACTTCATAATCATCATTGTATCGACTATCACATAAATCAAAGTTACACATGTGAAGATCATATCCCAGGAAGGTGTGCTCTGAGTCAATACAGTTGGGTGGGATACCATAGTAAAGTACCACCACACCATCTCTATTCCCGAGCTTGCATTCACAACGGACTACCAAGCCGTGGCCATCATCTTGATAGTTTCGGAACTCTACAACAGCACACACACCAAAACTAACTGATCCTGTATAGCGCTTACCTGATGTTTGAATTGCACTGACAGAAGCTCCAACAATTTGAAAGGTAAACCACTCTGGAATTTGATTTCCAGGGAAACAGATATAAGCACTAGGTCTTGGCCTCCGACGCTGTATCAAGAAAAATATCGTTTGTTACAGTTATTGTGTGAAGCTTTAAAATCAGACTTATTTATAAAGAAAAGATCATTAAATGGATTGAGTGAGTGATTGAGAGATCTTACACGTAATAGGTTCCAAACATTCAGTAGCACCTCTATCACATAGTCTAGCAGTTCATTTTGTTCTAGTTTGAAACAATTGATGAAGCTAACTTTTTCGAAAACAGCAGTTGTTAATGATCCTTCCAGTGATGTACAACTGTTTGCATTTACATATTGTAAACAATTCGGAACCTCTGGTAAGAATTGAAGCCTCTGACAATAGCTCAAGTCAAGATAACATAACTTCGGAAGTTGTAAGATGCTTGCTGGAATGCTTTCAAAAT
Organism: Pistacia integerrima; assembly: GCA_026225825.1. Lineage (NCBI taxonomy): Eukaryota > Viridiplantae > Streptophyta > Magnoliopsida > Sapindales > Anacardiaceae > Pistacia > Pistacia integerrima. Next base: position 4,309,468 of record CM047747.1, read on the forward strand.
TGTTTCTGCCCAGAAATAAACTCTCAAGTGATGACAACTTTCTCAAACTTCTAGGTAACTTCACAGTACCACAATCAGTCAGATTTAGTTCCTTCAGAAACTGCAAAGATGCAATGGATGATGGTACTTCTCTTTGAGCAAGCCTCTTTGCTTTAAGCACCTTTAAAGCTTTTAAATCTCCTAAACTATTTGGCAACCGATCAAGTTTTGAACACCCAGAGAGATTAAGATGTTCAAGGGACTTCATCAGACATAAATTGCTTGGGAGACTCTCAAGTCTTGAACAGTCTTTAAAATTCAGTGTCACTAATCTAAATGGATTTTTGATCGAGAAAAACAATCCTTTTATTGCAGTTCCATCTAAAAATAGCTCTTCTATATTAGATGATATAATTGGAAACTTCTTGAGATTTGAGCAAGAAGAAAGAATAGCTTTTCTAAGAAACTCTGAGTCGATGCTGGTTGGAAGTCTATGTAGGCTTTCACACTGCCTTAGGTTTAAGACAACAAGTTTATTGAGACAATTAATAGATGATGAAATCTCAAGCAAACTTGTACAGCCTTCTAAAACCAAGCTCTCTAGATTTGGGGTGAGCGAGAAATTTGGACTTTCCCGTAGACGTTTGGAGTAACTGAGGTCGATAGTTTTTAAATTAAAAAGAATCTGTAATGTGAAAATGACCAATACAAATTAGCATATCTGATATTCAATAATCTGAAAAAGACTATGTATTAGCATATACCTGGTCACCAGTCCAAAGTTGTTGAATATCACTGTAAGGCATATCAAGTGCAACAAGATTCTCTAAACAAAAGTCTGATGGCAATGATTCCAATGGACATCCATGCCAACAGAGGTAACTTAGCTCACTGAAAAAAAACTCAAGGTCTTCGGTAGCACACAGCTTATTTTTACTCACTTCACCTTGTGAGTTATATATTTTCAAGAATCTCAAGTTGGACATCTCTGCGAAAGCACGAGGATTTAAGTCTACATGTGTTATTTTGGACATGTCCAAGCATATGCCTTCAATTGCTTCACTCCCCTACCAATGAAAAAAGATAATCAGTTAGCGTCAAATATTTAAAAGCCTACATAAAGATTTCAATGGTGAAATTCTCAATACATTATTTTCCTTTTTCAATCTTCTTTTCATGATAATTTAAAATAGCACATCTGTTAAACCCACCCAAACACATTATTATCAAAATTATTGCACAAGGAAAAGTGGAACTAACACAAGTTTATGTTTCACTAGATCCATATGTAATAAAATTAAAGCCTTTGGTTCTTACCATATTATTTTTCAACACATGATAGATGTCTGCATGATACCACAAACGGCTACGCTTGCTAGGATCTCTACTGTTTTCTTCTTGGACAATTTTCCAACCCATTTCTTGAAGCAAAGCATTCATTGTTATTCTGTTGTTTGAAATAGTGATAAGACACCTATCAATGAGAACACTTATTCCAATTTCTGCGAAGAAACCACTAACATTCAAAAATTTTATTACAAAATCTCTACACTCCCAATTAAGAAAAAATGCTATATCTAGAAATATATTCTTCTCACAATCATCTAGCTCCTCATAACTTACTTCTAACACCATTTGGATATCTTTACAAGGTTTTCCTTTTAGATTACTTATTGCACTTTCCCATTCACTTTTAGTCTTCTCGCGTAAAAAGGAACCCATACTTTAACAACTAATGGAACACCTTTAGCATATTCTGCTACCCTTTTTGACAAATCATCATAACTAGAGGGAGGACGATTTTGTTGAAAGGCATACCAACTAAAAAGTTGGAGAGCTTCATGATGAAATAATGCATCAACCTTGTATATAAGATCATCATCTACTCCATAATTTTTAAGCACTTGTCTATCTCTTGTTGTTATAATGATTCGACTTCCTAGACCCAAACAATTAAGATCTCCAATTAAAAAATTTATTTGTTCTAATGAAGTCACATCATCTAAAACAATGAGGACCCTTTTATAACCTCCAAGCTGTAGTTTTGTGAAGATGTTTCCTAGATCAGAAGGTCCATCCTTTAATATGGCAGAAAAAAGCTCTTGTCGCAAGAGAGTTAATCTTTTAAGACTTTTGGATTCTTCACTAACATTTAAAGCAAAGTAAGAACCTTCAAACTGAATTTCAATTTCATCAAATAAAGCTTTAGTGATGGTTGTCTTGCCTATACCACTCATTCCCCAAATTCCGACAATGCGAACATCTTTTGACCTAGTGTGTAGTAGAGATCCAATTTTCTTGATTCTTGATTGTACTCCAACCAAGTTCAATATCTTCAAAACGCGTTTCACAATTGCCTCTACAAGATCAGTTTCGCACCTAAAAAATAAATAAATAATTTATATATCAAAGTGTAAATAAATCATAAAAAGACAAGACCTAATTTTATTTCCAAAAGTTTTTAAATGAATATGATATTAATAATTGATCATGAAAATAGGCCACTTTCTCCATCCTTTAAAGCGAAGCATACCTCCCAACTAAATGGCTCTTCGATATTATTGAGTTTGTGTAATAAGAAAGCTGATACATGTTCTTACTAGAAAATAAATGCATCAAAATTTAGATTTATTCAAATGTAACCCAATAGTTTAGATTACATATCCTTTACATATAATATTTAGCTTGAAGTATCTCATATCTCAATGCTCAAAATAGTAAAAGAAAAATGCATGTTTAAACAATGAGATTGATGAATTTCAGTACTCAAAATAAAAGGGAGCACATAGATTGCCCTTCAGGTTTCAGGATTTATCACTCGCATGATAATTTTCACACTTTTTATCAAATGGACCCTCAAAGTTTGAAAACTGTATCACTCATACCCCTTTTGCCTTATTAAATGGACCCTTAAAGTTTTAAAATTTTATCACTAATACCCTTTTGCCCTAACTTTGTTACATTGCTGTTATGTTTACGTCAGCAAATTACCCTATTACACCTCTTATTCAATTTTTAGGGAAAAAAAAAAAAAAAAAAAAACTGCTTAGGAATTAATCAATCTAATCTTCCTAAAAAACTAATACAAATGTACTCTAAACATGTCACATATGGACATTTCTTAAAAAATTATTGAGACACTTTCTTATAAGACTAAAGTTAGCATTTTACCTCTCTGTCACTAACGACAAGATAAAAAAGTTCGATCAAGGAGATATATGTGATACAGTTTTCAAGCTTTCAAGGGTTCATTTGATAATTAGTGGGGACCTTGTTATTCGAATGATGAATTTGGTAATCTTAAGGTTAGTCAATGAGATTCTACCAAAAATAAAAAATACTACTTAATTGAAGAAATAAAAAAAATGACCAACCATCAAATGACGTGAAATTTAAGAGCTTTAAATTTTAACTATTTTTACTCAAGTGTTGTTATAAATATCTGGACTAATTCAATGAATGTATCAGTCATGATCATGGCAAAATGCTGAGGGGTTGGGGGTGGAAGGGGGCAAGTCAACAGAAATTAGAAGTACTAAAAACAGTGAAGAATTCTAAGGGAAGAATACTAATTCATGAGTTACCAAAAGAAATTTGAATTGAAACCGTCTAGATCAGTTGCTTCTCTCAATGCAATAAACCATTTCTTCTGCGTTTCTGGCATTTGCTTCAAATATTCAGGATTTTTTAAAACATCAGTTGCACCCAATCGGTCCACATTATAGAAAATTGGTATCACAGCCTGGCCATACTTTTTCTTGCATTCAAGAATCTGTACAAGTTCTTCCATGCAACATTTGGACGAGGCATATCCTTTTGAGAAAATGATAATAGAAATCCTTGATTCTTCAATTGCATTCATACGATATAACGAAGTTTCATCATCCTCATTATCAATGAGGATGATGAAACTTCGTTATATCGTATGAATGCAATTGAAGAATCAAGGATTTCTATTATCATTTGAGATGAGGAATTCAATCTTTTCCCGATACAAAGCTGCACGAAGATGGCTAGTAAAATTGTTGCAGGTGTCTTTACCTTTGAAACTAAGACAAACATCATACTTCACCTGACGATTACTGAAAAAATAATAAAAAGTCATCAACTTTCACTGATGAGACATTCTTCAGATCCAGAGAAACATCAATTTACATACTCTTACATACTGGATGATGATAATTAAGAAGAGAGAAACTATCAGCAATCAGTGATGAAGATTCTTCCTACGAATTGGCACGATAAAAGATAATCTTACAATTACCAACAAAACCTAAGCAAAGCTAGTAGCTAGGCAATATATAAGATCATCTCCAATAGTGCTCTTTATTTTAAAGAACATCTTTCATATAAATAAAATGTATAAAAACTTGTAATTTATTAATTAAAATTAGGATAAAGAGTGAAGTTTGACTCTCTAGATGTGGACAGTCAAACTCACTCTTTAATGTATATTCAAAGGATAAAGAGTCTATCAAACTCTTGTTTTTATGGATAAAGAGTCTATCAAACTCTTGTTTTTATGGATAGACTCTTTATAATAAAGAGTTTGAGTCATATAAAGAGTCATTTGGAGATGCTCTAATGAGCTTTCCTCAAAGTTTTCCTCTATTTCTTAATTAGCTTCTCTCGGTAGTCACTTTTTTTTTTTTTTTTTTTTGCTTTTCTACTTAACCCCACTTTGTGCAAGATGCACCTCACTGTTCTCTTTTTTCATATTTTTCCATTTACTGGAATTAAAAACTTAAGAAACTAAAAAGGGTCGTGCACAGTGAATCAATGTGAGTCTGCTCAAAAGTTAACAGTTCATACGAATTTTACTGAATTTATAAATTGATATAGTTATCTTGTATGTGATTTAATATAAAACCCAAAAAAAAAAAAAAAAAAAAAAATCATATGAAATAAAAGAAATGTGATTGTTATTCAGATATATACAAAATGAAGATTGATAAAATATGAGATAATGCATAAAAATAATAGAAGGTTATTTTACAAATACATGCAAATTGTTTAGATATATAGACTAAAAGTTTAAATGGGTCCGTTTTTTTGAAAGTGAGGGCAAATAACATCACTCAACTCTTATTTTAGTTATTATTGTTAACAAACTGTTGTTGTTATTATTAATTAAATAAGTTTAATATGTATTCTTTACTAATATCATGTGTTATAAGTATTCATGAGCTAATAACAAAGTGGTTGAAACTTATTTCCCAGATTTTCCTATTAATCATCAATCAAATATTTTTGTATTTCCTCAACTAATCCGTCATGTGAAAGTGTAAATGATATTTTTAGATCCAAAAGAAAACCACTCAAAAAATAATTTAAGCGTGAAAACAAATCTAAAAGAGACAAACCAAGCAAAGTGAGATGTAAAAGACAGACAGTAGTGAAATAACCAGTGCTGGTATGCAGAAAAAGGAATCTTATTTACCTTAAGCCGGACCGTGCTTCCTCAGTAGAGACGCAACTTCTACTGGACCCTTCCACCGCTTCCCCAGAGTGTTGGTTGTATGATAAACTGATTCCACACTTCTTCACTTTGCAACATTCCAAATGTTTTCCATCGATGTTACTAACATAGAAATTAACCATGGCCCGACTATTGTCAGAGAATTCAGGAAAGCCAGATCTATACATATTGCAATCATAACCCAGGAATACGTGATCTGGCACAAGAGAGTCAGGTGCATCATCTTTGTACCAACCCTGAAGAAAGCCAACAGCAACTTTCTGGTTGTTACCATCCTTAGTTTTAAGAAGCAACTCACAATTAACAATCAAATCATGCCTTTTATGATGATGATCTCCGAAGGCTATGACAGTGCAAAAGGCCAAACCGTTTAAGTTACAATTGAACAAATCTTGTGGTAGCTCTATATTATCTCCAGTATTCTGAAAGTTAAAACACTGTGGAATTTCACTTCCAGGGAAGCACAAAAAAGATTTTGCATCACGGAAAACCATCTGTACAATAAAAATAGTCGTATGAGAGAAGGCAGAAAAAAAGTTGATCTGAAGAGAATGAAATTGAAATCAGATGAAAAGAGAGATAGAGAGACACCTCATAAAATTCCCACCGATGAATTGAATTTTGCCGAATTTGAGCTAAAGCATCAGCCACAGACTTTGCAAGTCCATCATAATCCAGTTTCAAACAATTGATGAAGCTGAGAGCTCTATTTTGTGATCTCTCCATAGTTGCTAATAGGATTGATAAGTTTGATACTTTCTGCAGTGATGTGCAACTCTGTGCTTTTACATATTCTAGCTGGCATGGAAGATCTGGTAAGCATTGAAGCCTAGAACAAAAGCTTACATCAAGCAACATCAACTTACGAAGGCTTTTAATGCTTTTTGGTATGCTCTCAAACAAGTTTCCAGCTATTTGTAAAGATTTGAGGAGGCAATATTGGCCAAGACTTTCAGGTAACTCTGTGATTTTACAATCACGTAGATTTAATTCCTCTAAAAAGAAGAAACCTGACCAAAAAGGAAATGCTAGATCCTCAGGAGTCCCAAAATATAATGCGATAGCTTCCAGGAAGGCTTCGACTTCACGTGCAGAAATATAATTCAACATCTTCGAAATAAAATCGACAATTCTAGGTACAAGAATGGCTGGTGGCCTAACAAAATGGAAAATTATATACATATAAATATTAGTAATAACAGAATATAAATATATCAAAGACAAAAAAAATGGTTGTTTTACTTCCAATATCTGATTCTGATGAATGAAACTTATAAATAATTGATCAAAGAAATATGCCATTTTTCTTCGTTCTTAAACATTAAAACATTAAATTGTTTCCCCAATTAAATTTCTCTCTTATATTTTATTAATTAAAAATGATTAGAAAATTGACTGGTATACTTTGCTAGTAAAAGATTTGTGACCGAAGGGCAGGCTCCCATTGAAAATCTCAAGGGCATCAAAATTTATATTTCATTGATGGAATTAGATTGCAAACTCTGAACAATATAATAATCAATCTTAAGCATTCCACATCTTGACGCTGAAAATAGTAAGAGAAGTTAAGCTGAAAAATACTTTACCTTAATGAAAAAATATATTAATAATTAGCTATCTGGCGACGTGGTATTTAAGAGCTTTAAATTTCAAGCTACATATTTGTTGTAACCATGACAAAAAGGAAAGTCAGCTAAAATGTCCAAAAGTAAAATTAATAATTCATTACCTGTCTTTTGTTAATGAAAGCCAGGTATATTTGCTGCTACTGTCAAAGCGATGCTCCATCTCTGCAGCATGTATGGACTCTCCTTAAAGAGTTCTTGAAGCTTGGCAAATCCATCCCCAAAGGTCCCAGTTTGCTTCTCTACATCTGATGGAACTATGTTATAGAAAACTGGTATCACGATTTGCCCATGTATTTTCCTGCTTTCAAAGATCTTTACGAGTTCTTCAAGGCACCATTTAGAAGATGCATAGGCTTCTGAGAAAATGATAACCGAAATCTTTGAACATTCAATTGTATTCAAAAGGGATGCCGAAATTTCATCACCTCTCAACAGTTCCTCATCAAGGAAAGTTACAATTCGTCTCCACGCCAAAGCTACATAAAGATGGCTGACAAAACTGTAGCGGGTGTCCTCGCCTCTAAAACTCAAGAAAATGTCATATTTCACCGCAGGATTACTAAAAGAAGAAGAAGCCATCAACTTTCACCAAAGGAAAGACTCTGCACTGCAGCAAGGTTAGTTGCCAAAAATGTATAAGTTAGTGACCAAAACATCAAGAACTTCCCATCAAATTTCACGGCAAAATTGGAAAAGTGGAAAACCACAATCAGAATTCAACTTATAAATCAGCCCTAGATTTCACTCTGAACCTACTGGAAAGAGAAGATCGGGAACGATTTCAGACAAAAAAAAAAAAAAATATCAAGAATTATCGACAATAAAAACAGAAGAAAAGATTAGATTCAATGGGGTTGATTTCACTCTGAACCTACTGGAAATAGAAGATCGGGAACGATTTCAGACTAAAAAAAAAAATATCAAGAATTATCGACAATAAAAACAGAAGAAAAGATTAGATTCAATGGGGTTGATTTCACTCTGAACCTACTGGAAACAGAAGATCGGGAACGATTTCAGACTAAAAAAAAAAATATCAAGAATTATCGACAATAAAAACAGAAGAAAATATTAGTCAATTATGTTACAGAACTAACCGATCCGATCCGGGCGATTTGCTTGATTTCCAGTTGACTGTTTGCTTCGATAGGTTTTCTAGGAAATTTCAGATACTGAACAAAAACATAGCGAAGCATTCCCCTAGTTACTTTCTAACTTTTAGTTGTCCGTTTTCTCTCAGCATAGAGAAGCTACTGATAGAGTGAATCATACTTATCCCCCTAAGGCAAAATTACATATTTTCATTCATAGTTTTGAAAACTATACTTTTCCCCCAAATTTAAACTCCGTAAATTCTGCTTTGACCAAGCTTTAACCAGTTAAATACCATTTTTACCCCTATAGTAGTAATGGGTAAATTAATAAATTACTTTCTAACCCTTAAATTGATAGAATTACAAAATAACCATTTTAACTGAGCTTCCACAAACCCCTTTAGGTTTGAAAACCTACAATAAACCCCTACGCCCTAGGTGTCTACTTTCTTCCTCTTCTTCAGTGAATAGCTCACCTGTTACCTTCATTAACACACACCAAACATCTTCCATTAACATTACCTTCATTAACACAAATTAACATAATAGAAGAGATAAGGAGAAAGAGAGGAGGCAGAGAAGAGAGAAGGACAAAGGGAGGAGGCAGATCCGGCCGATCCTGACGGCTGGCAACCAGATTTAACTACCGCTTGTAGAAGAGACAGAGAAAAGGGAAGAGAAAGAGAAAGAAAAGAAAGGGGTTGGTGGTGGTGGTGGTGGTGGATTGGATGCTTTGGATTTGTTTGGAGATGATGAAGATGTGAAGGTTAAAGAAGAGGATGCTATTGAAATAAATTTAAAAGGAACATAGTTAGTTTGCAAATTCTACCAATTTGAGGGTTAGAAATTTTTTATTAATTTACTTATTATTATAATGAGGGATAAAAATGGTATTTAACTCCTCAAAGTTGGTCAAAGCATAATTTACCTTAACCGAGTTTAAATTGAGGGTGCGTTTGGTTTGGGGTGAAATAGGATTCATCTTGTAATCTTTGTTTAATTTTCAAGATTTTCTCGTTTGGTTGTCAAGTAATAAAATATTACAGTAATATTTTATTGCAAATAATGTTTACTATTGGTAATATTGGAGGTAATCAGATTACCTTTCCAAGGGGTGTTAATGTTAGATTACCGGGGTAATCATATTTTTTACCCTATTTTGCCCTTAATATTTTATTATTCTAGACACATTTGCCCTTATATATCTTTTAAATTACAAGTTCCCCAAATTGAGTTAGGATGACTTTTCTGCCCCCCATATTCAATTTATAGAGACAAAAAAAGCCCTTGATATTTGAAAAAACTATAAATACATATTATGTTCAATTAAACCCAATCCATCATCGTTTTTTCTTTTCCTCCACAATGAAAATCAGCGGTGCTATTAGGGTTCTCTTTCTTCTCCAATCGACGCCAAACATACCAGGTTGGTTCCTTTCACCGAACATTTGTGTTGCTGTTTATTAAATCATACACTGATGCATTGATTTTTGTTCCTCGTTGAGCAGTTCCACTCCCCAAGTCCAGCAATTTGTCTCTGTCAATCTCCATCATTTTAATCGAGTTAGGTGAGTTCTGTAATACTGTATTTTGTTTGATTTAATTTGCTATTTTCAGTAATCAAACAACTTCAACGAAAAGGGTCAAATTTTTTTGTCCATTCATACACAAGACTTGCACACAAATACGTTGATGTTGTGTTCGAATGAAAAGGGGCCTGTTGTTGGCATGATTATCTTGGTTTGAAGTGTCAGTGTTTGGGCATGGTTTGATGGTCTTTAGTTTTTAATATGATATGGTCGCTGTAGAGAATGGAGCATGTTGGTTTAAATTCAGGGTTAAGCTTCCTTGTTTTGTTTCAAATTGTGTTGTTTCAATTTGGTTTGTTAAGGCGGTATGCACATGTGATATAGTGATTGTGTGGATGTTCTTTTTCTGTGATGTGCTGTTTGAAATGGTCGTATGTATCTTCCTAAACTGTATGCATTCGTAGCCTTTGGGTTTTACATTTTGTTGTTTGGGTTTGGGTGGTTGCCATTCCACGCTTTGTCTTGACTCTAGTGTAGTGGCTTTGGTATTGATGTACTTTAAATTGTGAATTAAAATAGTATAGGTGTTTGTGAGTAATATTATGCTTGTTGGTACAAGGAGTAGGTGAAACAATCATGGCTTGTTTACCCCTAAGGCAGAAGATGTGTTTGGTCACAATCTTACTTTTGCAATTACACATGATGGAAAGCATGTTCGCCATGCTTCTAATTGTTGGGCTTGCTATGCTGCATAGGAATAGGAATACTATGGGTTTTATAACTTACAGGGGTAGGCGTTATCTAAGAGCAATGGGTAGGCGTCTTATAAGATATGTGGTCGATCGAATTGAGAGACATAATGTTAGGTCACTTAATTTACAGAACATGGTTCTCGATAGTGATACATATTGTCTTGAGAATTGTAGAATGGATGTCAAATCGTTTGACAAGTTGTGTCATTTACTAAAAAGTATTGGCGAGTTAACATCAACTAAAAATACAACTATAGAAGAGATGGTGGCTAGTTTTCTTCACATAATTGCATACCATGTGAAGAATGGAGTTCTTAAAAGACAAACAAAAAGATCTAGTGAGACAGTTTCATGAAATTTTCATAGCGTGATGCAAGTTGTGTTGAGATTGCATAGAATTCTACTGAAAAAAACAGATCCCATCTTGGAGAATTCAACTGATGACTGATGGAAATGGTTCAAGGTAAACATTGTACCCATTTAGTTTATCATTTTCATATTTGTTTGCTTATGACATTATCCAACAATTAATTTAATATTTTTCTGTTTTTGCTGTTCTATTAGAATTGTTTTAGTGCTTTAGATGAAGCATATATACGAGTTCACGTGGACTCAGTTGACAAACCCATGTATCGCACCCGAAAGAATGAAATTGCAACGAATGTGCTTTGTGTTTGCACACCAAACATG
>CM047747.1:4320718-4438762 GCA_026225825.1 Pistacia integerrima
ACTAAAACTCTTACCCTGACATATAGTTACAAAATATAACAAATTAGAGGGGCACGAAGATGCCGTAGGTTTGATTGATCAACATATACACGCCAACTTTTTTCCAACGTATCATCATTATCTTATAATTGTTACTTCATGTACAAGTTGATATAAAATACTAACCTAACTTTGTGAGGGCTATGATTAGGTAAGCAAAGTTCCCATTGGTTGCTTCCTGACCACTTTTTTCTTTTTAAATCCTTCTTCTTTTGTTGTGGCAATACCTGAATAGAATTCATGTCTTTACCTATAACCACTATGTATGCAAATACAACAAACTCCCAAAATACAAATCAAGGGTTTGCTTAATTTATAATTAGAGTATTTTATTTACAAAGACATTATGCTGAGTGAACTGGATAAGTCTACACAATTAGAATAATAATATATTCAATTTGGATTGAATGATTCTCTTGTATTCACCAACATATCTAAAGGGCAGTTTTATAAAAATAATTGATAGATACCAAACAAAGTTTGCTTCAGAAGATGGTAACAACAAGTGAGTTGGCAAATTCCTTTAAAAAAAGTTTTGTAAAATGGTGGGTTAAAGACAGCCAATTTACAACTGGTCATTTCTTTATTAAAAGCTTTTATCAAAACTTATTATAGGTCCTTGAGAACTCTATCATTGTTCCTCCAAACTTCTCTATCATATCTTTCTTATCCAGTTTTGTATATTATTTCTTACTATTTGATTTCTTATTGTTTATTTTTAAACTGGTCAATGAAATTTTGATTGTTGAATTATGATTGTAACGTCATTTATGCAAGTTGAAATGGTTGTTGCTGTTGGGACTTGAGTGGAGTTTTATTGTATGAGTGACAGTGGAGTTCAATTTAGGAGTGTTTTGGTGTTGCTGTTGGTCTTTTACTCTTTTCTGGACTTTTTTTGTCAAGGACATGATAAGTTTCTTTGTATATTCTTTATTTTGTTCACTGTCTTAAATTGTTAACAAATTCAAAGAGGTTAGACGAAGGAGAATGTATTAATTGACAAAAGAATCCAATTATAGAAATCATTCATACCAATTAATGTGGGAAGGAAAACACTTTACTGCTTGAATGGTTTACAATTAAGACTTGACTGTCTGGCTAATGTTATATTTATGTGTATTTATTTGAGTTCTATTTCTCTCTGCAATAGTTGATAAAGAAGTATCAAATGACTCGAAAATGGGATGAAAAGCTTGGTTTTGAAGAAGATAAGGGCAGTGAAGAGAACCACAACCAGAACAACACCAACAACGTTGAGAACAACAATGCAACTATGGTATTTTTTTTATTGTTTAAATTCTTATTGTTATTCTCTCTCGTGAAATATAACACACCATTTAGTTTATTGGGTTGCTGATGTTTTGTTTTGTTTGTTGGAATGTTCTGTAAATATTAAGGTTCACGAAACAAGGTCGCACTCTCATGAATCTGCTGATGAAGAGAAAGTGATGACTGAATTGTGTGGTTTATATGATTTGTTTTTATGACAAACACTATTACATGAACCCCATCAGGCTAGTGTGGTCAAGCATCTAGCATGTCCTCTCTGATTTCTTTGTAACCATTGGCTGCTCCGGAACATCTCAATAGCATTTTTTGCAATGGATTCTTTAAAAAAATATTAGTTAAATTATCTGTGTTATGTTTTAGTCTTTACAGACTAAAGTCATTGTTAGGGCTATTGAAGTATTTACCATTTAAAGTTCTTCTTAACAGGTTCCAGCATTGGATCACAACGGCAAAATCATTGGAGAGAGTATTGACTTGATTGAATATGTTGACAGCAACTTTGAAGGACCTTCTCTTTTCCCCGATGTAAGATGTGCATCCTTTCTTAAAATATTTTTAAGCTGAAGTAATGTTATGAAAATATTGTAGGATCGTGACAAAAAGAAGTTTGTTGAAGAATCGTTGTCCTACACTGATACATTCAACAGGGATGTATGTACTTCATTCAAAGGAGACCCTGTAAAACAAGCTTGTATGTGTTGAAAGGTGTTGTATTTCCATGTTTAGGGGTTTTTGTATATAAACTGAACTAAAAAATTTAGTTGGGGTTGGTGATCTAGAATTTTCAAGAGATTAAATGTAACTTTAATCTGATTCTTTAACAATAGTTGTTGCGAGTTTTGTTTGGATTTGGGGATTGGTTTTGGTGGGTATGGTAGATCTTTTTAATTGGGGTTGGTGATCTAGAATTTGAGTGTTATGTGAAATTTTAGGTTTTGATCTTTGAGATGGGTGATATTGTTGGAAATTTTGATGTAGTGAGAGAAGAGTTGTGTGATTTGTTAAGAGTTTGATGAATTCATTTCTTCAAGAAAGAATGTAAAGAGAGGGAATGAAAGAATGAAGATTCATTTGGATCTAATATTTTATTTATAAAATATGATAAAATTAATATTACTTCATTTTGTACATAATATTTCTTTACAACAACAATAAACATATACTATTTATTTCGTATATAATATTCTTTTTATTAATTTCTTTAATTATTAATTCAATATAAAAGAAACTTCAATATAAAAAATATATATATTTAAAACCACAAATAATAATAATAATGTAAAAAATATATAATAACTGCCCAATACACGAGCTTTAAATCTAGTTAATAATGGAACAGATTCGGGTATTCATAAAAAATGCAGTATTACAAAAGTTGTTCATATTCAAATTTGATTTTCCGATATTTAAATTAATTGAAACATTGTTTTAAAAAAATAAAAAATAATATATGTTGCTATATTACTGTTGCCAAAATGAAATTGAATAATATTATTGTTTGACGAGTCAGATCAGGACCTAGGGCCTTCTCTAGGCTGAGTTACCAATTTCAACTGTTCTCAAAATTCCTAACCTATTTATCGGCAAACAAGGAGCTATGAATTGCTAGGGTTAGAGAGGTTTTGTAGAGTGGATGTCAATGGTTCAATGAGTGGTGTCAAATTGAATTTTATACGCCAAAATCAGCTAAAATTTGGCCGAAAAGATCAAGGTACACATGAGTCACACGTGTTTAGTTGGTGTAAAATCCGCATCAACAAAATTGATGTCATAATATTTGAAAATAAACCCATTTCCATTATGTTATCTCAACTAATCATTATACCATAAAATCACTCTTTAAATTAAGACAAATTCAACACAAGCAATAACAGAATTCAACACAAACCAATAGCAAATTGCAATAGCTATGTTCAGTCGATTGACGATGAAGGCAAAAGAGCAATAGAGAGTCGAAGACCAAGAACCACGATGAAGATGAACGCAACAAAAACCTTGAGCCTGATTTGCCTTCAAACCCCGCACATTTTCACCTGCAAAATAAAATACAATGGTCATTCTATATATATATATATATAGTAGACTTAGGTTTATAATATTGTATCAAAGTATAATTTAATGAATGTAGACTGAAAAGGTTAAGCTAATAGAATTTAAATAACAAAATGGTCCAGAAGAAATGAGTAATTACCGTATATACACGAAGTGATATATGAAACCATACAAAGTATGATTCTCCCAAGGAAACAACCCAAGATCGATCTACAACAAAACTCCCTTCAACTTCTTAAGGGGTGGTTCTTCTTCATCATCACCATCATTATCATCCCGCATCTTTTCTTCTTCTTCATTTCCATCATCACCGTTATCATCATCCCGCATCTTTTCTTCTTCTTCATCATTATCATCCTGCATCTTTTCTTCTTCTTCATCATCACCATCATTATCATCCCGCATTACATTATGGAACAATAGATAAAAACCACACTTTTTCACCTCACAACTGTCTATCCGTTTACCATTTAAATCCTCGACATAAAATTGGATGCTCACTTCATAATCGTCATTGTATCGACTATCACATAAATCAAAGTTACACATGTGAAGATCATATCCCAGGAGGTGTGCTCTGAGTCAATACAGTTGGGTGGGATACCATAGTAAAGTACCACCACACCATCTCTATTCCCGAGCTTGCATTCACAACGGACTACCAAGCCGCGGCCATCATCTTGATAGTTTCGGAACTCTACAACAGCACACACAGCAAAACTAACTGATCCTGTATAACGCTTACCTGATGTTTGAATTGCACTGACAGAAGCTCCAACAATTTGAAAGGTAAACCACTCTGGAATTTGATTTCCAGGGAAACAGATATAAGCACCAGGTCTTGGCCTCTGACGCTGTATCAAGAAAAATATCGTTTGTTACAGTTATTGTGTGAAGCTTTAAAATCAGACTTATTTATAAAGAAAAGATCATTAAATGGATTGAGTGAGTGATTGAGAGATTTTACACGTAATAGGTTCCAAACATTCAGTAGCACCTCTATCACATAGTCTAGCAGTTCATTTTGTTCTAGTTTGAAACAATTGATGAAGCTAACTTTTTCGAAAACAGCAGTTGTTAATGATCCTTCCAGTGATGTACAACTGTTTGCATTTACATATTGTAAACAATTCGGAACCTCTGGTAAGAATTGAAGCCTCTGACAATAGCTCAAGTCAAGATAACATAACTTCGGAAGTTGTAAGATGCTTGCTGGAATGCTTTCAAAATTGTTTCTGCCCAGAAATAAACTCTCAAGTGATGACAAGTTTCTCAAACTTCTAGGTAACTTCACAATACCACAATCAGTCAGATTTAGTTCCTTCACAAACTGCAAAGATGCCCTTCAGAAACTGCAAAGATGCAATGGATGATGGTACTTCTCTTTGAGCAAGCCTCTCTGCTTTAAGCACCTTTAAAGCTTTTAAATCTCCTAAACTATTTGGCAACCGATCAAGTTTTGAACACCCAGAGAGATTAAGATGTTCAAGGGACTTCATCAGACATAAATTGCTTGGGAGACTCACAAGTCTTGAACAGTCTTTAAAATTCAGTGTCACTAATCTAAATGGATTTTTGATCGAGAAAAACAATCATTTTATTGCAGTTCCATCTAAAAATAACTCTTCTATATTAGATGATATAATTGGAAACTTCTTGAGATTTGAGCAAGAAGAAAGAATAGCTTTTCTAAGAAACTCTAAGTCGATGCTGGTTGGAAGTCTATGTAGGCTTTTGCACTGCCTTAGGTTTAAGATAACAAGTTTATTGAGACAATTAATAGATGATGAAATCTCAAGCAAACTTGTACAGCCTTCTAAAACCAAGCTCTCTAGATTTGGGGTGAGCGAGAAATTTGGACTTTCCTGTAGACGTTTGGAGTAACTGAGGTCGATAGTTTTTAAATGAAAAAAGAATCTGTAATGTGAAAATGAACAATACAAATTAGCATATCTGATATTCAATAATCTGGAAAAGACTATGTATTAGCATATACCTGGTCACCAGTCCAAAGTTGTTGAATATCACTGTAAGGCATATCAAGTGCAACAAGATTCTCTAAACAAAAGTCTGATGGCAACGATTCCAATGGACATCCATGCCAACAGAGGTAACTTAGCTCACTGAAAAAACACTCAAGGTCTTCGGTAGCACACAGCTTATTTTTACTCACTTCACCTTGTGAGTTATATATTTTAAAGAATCTCAAGTTAGACATCTCTGCGAAAGCACGAGGATTTAAGTCTATATGTGTTATTTTGGACATGTCCAAGCATATGCCTTCAATTGCTTCACTCCCCTACCAATGAAAAGAGATAATCAGTTAGCGTCAAATATTTAAAAGCCTACATAAAGATTTCAATGGTGAAATCTCAATACATTATTTTCCTTTTTCAATCTTCTTTTCATGATAATTTAAAATAGCACATCTGTTAAACCCACCCAAACACACTATTATCAAAATTATTGCACAAGGAAAAGTGGAACTCACACAAGTTTATGTTTCACTAGATCCATATGTGCTAAAATTAAAGCCTTTGGTTCTTACCATATTATTTTTCAACACATGATAGATGTCTGCATGATACCACAAACGGCTACGCTTGCTAGGATCTCTACTGTTTTCTTCTTGGACAATTTTCCAACCCATTTCTTGAAGCAAAGCATTCATTGTTATTCTGTTGTTTGAAATAGTGATAAGACACCTATCAATGAGAACACTTATTCCAATTTCTGCGAAGAAACCACTAACATTCAAAAATTTTATTACAAAATCTCTACACTCCCAATTAAGAAAAAAGCTATATCTAGAAATATATTCTTCTCATAATCATCTAGCTCCTCATAACTTACTTCTAACACCATTTGGATATCTTTACAAGGTTTTCCTTTTAGATTACTTATTGCACTTTCCCATTCACTTTCTGGCTTCTCGCGTAAAAAGGAACCCAATACTTTAACAACTAATGGAACACCTTTAGCATATTCTACTACCCTTTTTGACAAATCATCATAACTAGAGGGAGGAAGATTTTGTTGAAAGGCATACCAACTAAAAAGTTGGAGAGCTTCATGATGAAATAATGCATCAACCTTGTATATAAGATCATCATCTACTCCATAATTTTTAAGCACTTGTCTATCTCTTGTTGTTATAATGATTCGACTTCCTAGACCCAAACAATTAAGATCTCCAATTAAAAAATTTATTTGTTCTAATGAAGTCACATCATCTAAAACAATGAGAACCCTTTTATAACCTCCAAGCTGTAGTTTTGTGAAGATGTTTCCTAGATTAGAAGGTCCATCCTTTAATATGGCAGCAAAGAGCTCTTGTCGCAAGAGAGTTAGTCTTTTAAGACTTTTGGATTCTTCACTAACATTTAAAGCAAAGTAAGAACCTTCAAACTGAATTTCAATTTCATCAAATAAAGCTTTAGTGATGGTTGTCTTGCCTATACCACTCATTCCCCAAATTCCGACAATGCGAACATCTTTTGACCTAGTGTGTAGTAGAGATCCAATTTTCTTGATTCTTGATTGTACTCCAACCAAGTTCAATATCTTCAAAACGCGTTTCACAATTGCCTCTACAAGATCAGATTCGCACCTAAAAAATAAATAAATAAATTATATATCAAAGGGTAAATAAATCATAAAAAGACAAAACCTAATTTTATTTCCAAAAGTTGTTAAATGAATATGATATTAATAATTGATCATGAAAATAGGCCACTTTCTCCATCCTTCAAAGCGAGGCATACACAACTAAATGGCTCTTTGGTATTATTGAGTTTGTGTAATAAGAAAACTGATACATGTTCTTACTAGAAAATAAATGCACCAAAATTTAGATTTATTCAAACGTAACCCAATAGTTGAGATTACATATCCTTCGCATATAATATTTAGCTTGAAGTATCTCATATCTCAATGCTCAAAATAGTAAAAGAAAAATGCATGTTGAAACAATGAGATGGATGAATTTCAGTACTCAAGTGTGACAAAAATAAAAGGGAGCACATAGATTGCCCTTCAGGTTTCAGGATTTATCACTCGCATGATAATTTTCACACTTTTTATCAAATGGACCCTCAAAGTTTGAAAACTGTATCACTCATACCCATTTTGCCTTATCAAACGGGCCCTCAAAGTTTGAAAACTGTATCACTCATACCCCTTTTGCCTTATTAAATGGACCCTTAAAGTTTTAAAATTTTATCACTAATACCCTTTTGCCCTAACTTTGTTACATTGCTGTTATGTTTACGAGAGCAAATTACCCTATTACACCTCTTATTCAATTTTTAGGGAAAAAAAAAAAACTGCTTAGGAATTAATCAATCTAATCTTCCTAAAAAACTAATACAAATGTACTCTAAACATGTCACATATGGACATTTCTTAAAAAATTATTGAGACACTTTCTTATAAGACTAAAGTTAGCATTTTACCCCTCTGTCACTAACGACAAGATAACAAAGTTCGATCAAGGAGATATATGTGATACAGTTTTCAAACTTTCAAGGGTTCATTTGATAATAAGTGTGGAACTTGTTATTCGAATGATGAATTTGGTAATCTTAAGGTTAGTCAATGAGATTCTACCAAAAATAAAAATACTACTTAATTGAAGAAATAAAAAAAATGACCAACCATCAAATGATGTGAAACTTAAGAGCTTTAAATTTTAACTATTTTTACTCAAGTGTTGTTATAAATATCTGGACTAATTCAATGAATGTATCAGTCATGATCATGGCAAAATGTTGAGGGGTTGGGGGTGGAAGGGGGCAAGTCAACAGAAATTAGAAGTACTAAAAAGAGTAAAGAATTCGAAGGGAAGAATACTAATTCATGAGTTACCAAAAGAAATTTGAATTGAAACCGTCTAGATCAGATGCTTCTCTCAATGCAGTAAACCATTTCTTCTGCGTTGCTGGCATTTGCTTCAAATATTCAGGACTTTTTAAAACATCAGTTGCACCCAATCGGTCCACAGTATAGAAAATTGGTATCACAGCCTGGCCATACTTTTTCTTGCATTCAAGAATCTGTACAAGTTTTTCTATGCAACATTTGGAAGAGGCATATCCTTCTGAGAAAATGATAATAGAAATCCTTGATTCTTCAATTGCATTCATACGATATAACGAAGTTTCATCATCCTCATTATCAATGAGGAATTCAATCTTTGCCCGATACAAAGCTGCACGAAGATGGCTAGTAAAATTGTTGCGGGTGTCTTTACCTTTGAAACTAAGGCAAACATCGTACTTCACCTGACGATTACTGAAAAAATAATAAAAAGTCATCAACTTCCACTGATGAGACATTCTTCAGATCCAGAGAAACATCAATTTACATACTCTTACATGCTGGATTATGATAATTAAGAAGAGAGAAACTATCAGCAATCAGTGATGAAGATTCTTCCTACGAATTAGCACGTTAAAAGATAGTCTTACAATTACCAACAAAACCTAAGCAAAGCTAGTAGCTAGGCAATATATAAGAGTGAAATTTATTAATTAAAATTAGGATAAAGAGTGAAATTTGACTCTCTAGATGTGGAGAGTCAAACTCACTTTTTAATTTATATTTAAAGGATAAAGAGTCTATCAGACTCTTATTTTATGGATAGACTCTTTATAATAAAGAGTTTGAGTCATATAAAGAGTCATTTGGAGATGCTCTAATGAGTTTTCCTCCAAGTTTCCCTTTATTTCTTAATTAGCTTCTCTTCGTAGCCACCTTTATCTTTTTTTTTTTTTTTTTTTTTTTTGCTTTTCTGGTTAACCCCACTTCATGCAAGATGCACCTCACCGTTCTTTTTTTTCATATTTTTCCATTTACTGGAATTAAAAACTTAAGAAAGTAAAAAGGGTTGTGCACAGTGAATCAATGTGAGTCTGTTCAAAAGTTAACAGTTCATAAGAATTTTACTGAATTTATAAATTGATATAGTTATCTTGTATGTGATTTAATATAAAACAAAAAAAAATCACATGAAATAAAAGATATATGATTGTTACTCAGATATATACAAAATGAAGATTGATTAAGTATGAGATAATGCATAAAAATAAGAGAAGGTTATTTTACAAATACATGCAAATTGTTTAGATATATAGACTAAAAGTTTAAATGGGTTCGTTTTTTTGAAAGTGAGGGCAAATAACATCACTCAACTCTTATTTTAGTTATTATTGTTAACAAACTGTTGTTGTTATTATTAATTAAATAATATTTACTATGTATTCTTTATTAATATCATGTGTTATAAGTGATTCATGAGCTAATAACAAAGTGGTTAAAACTTATTTCCCAGTTTTTCCTATTCATCAATCAAATATTTTTTTATTTCCTCAACTAATCCATCACGTGAAAGCATAAATGATATTTTTAGATCCAAAAGAAAACCACTCAAAAAATAATTTAAGCGTGAAAACAAATCTAAAAGAGACAAACCAAGCAAAATGAGATCTAAAAGACAGACACTAGTGAAATAATCAGTGCTGGTATGCAGAAAAAGGAATCTTATTTACCTTAAGCCGGACTGTGCTTCCTCAGTAGAGACGCAACTTCTACTGGACCCTTCCACCGCTTCCCCAGAATGTTGGTTGTATGATAAACAGAATCCACACTTCTTCACTTTGCAACATTCCAAATGTTTTCCATCGTTGTTGCTAACATAGAAATTAACCATGGCCTGACTATTGTCAGAGAATTCAAGAAAGCCAGATCTATACATATTGCAATCATAACCCAGGAATACGTGATCTGACACAAAATAGTCAGGTGCATCATCTTTGTACCAACCCCGAAGGAAGCCAACAGCAACTTTCCGGTTGTTACCATCCTCAGTTTTAAGAAGCAACTCACAATTAACAATCAAATCATGCCTTTCATGATGATGATCTCCGAAGGCTATGACAGTGCAAAAGGTCAAACCGTTTAAGTTACAGTTGAACAAATCTTGTGGTAGCTCTACATTAGCTCCAGTACTCTGAAAGTTAAAACACTCTGGAAGTTCATTTCCAGGGAAGCACAAAAAAGATTTTGCATCATGGAAAACCATCTGTACAATAAAAATAGTCGTATGAGAGAAGGCAGAAAAAAAGTTGATCTGAAGAGAATGAAATTGAAATCATATGAAAAGAGAGACAGAGAGACACCTCATACAATCCCCACCGATGAATTGAATTTTGCTGAATTTGAACTAAAGCATCATCCACAGTCTTTGCAAGTGCATCATAATCCAGTTTCAAACAATTGATGAAGCTGAGAGCTCTATTTTGTGATCTCTCCATACTTGTTAACAGGATTGATAAGTTTGATAATTTTTGCAGTGATATGCAACTCTGTGCTTTTACATATTCTAGCTGGCATGGAAGATCTGGTAAGCATTGAAGCCTAGAACAAAAGCTTACATCAAGCAACATCAACTTACAAAGGCTTATAATGCTTTTTGGTATGCTCTCAAACATGTTTCCAGCTATTTGTAAAGATTTTAGGAAGCAATATTGGCCAAGACTTTCAGGTAACTCTGTGATATTACAATAACATAGATTTAATTCCTCTAAAAAGAAGAAACCTGACCAAAAAGGAAATGCTAGATCCTTAGGAGTCCCAAAATATAATGTGATAGTTTCCAGTCCGCCTTCGACATTACATGAAGAAATATCTTTCAATATCTTCGAAATAAAATCGACAATTTCCATTATAAGAGTGGCTTCTGACCTAACAAAATGGAAAATTATATACATATAAATATTAGTAAAACAGAATATAAATATATCAAAGACAAAAAACATGGTTTTACTTCCAATATCTGATTATGATGAATGAAACTTGTAAATAATTGATCAAAGAAATATGCCATTTTTCTTCGTTCTTAAACATTAAAACATTAAATTGTTTCCCCAATTAAATTTCTCTCTTATATTTTATTAATTAAAAATGATTAGAAAATTGATTGGTATACTTTGCTAGTAAAAGATTTGTGACCGAAGGGCAGGTTCCCATTGAAAATCTCAAGGGCATCAAAATTTATATTTCACTGATGGAATTAGATTGCAAACTCTGAACAATATAATAATTAATTTGAAGCATTCCACATCTTGACGCTGAAAATAGTAAGAGAAGTTAAGCTGAAAAATACTTTAGCTTAATGAAAAAATATATTAATAATTAGCTATCTGGCGGCGTGGTATTTAAGAGCTTTAAATTTCAAGCTATATATTTGTTGTAACCATGACAAAAAGGAAAGTCCGCTAAAATGTCCAAAAGTAAAATTAATAATTCATTACCTGTCTTTTGTTGAATGAAAGCCAGGTATATTTGCTGCTTCTGTCAAAGCGATGCTCCATCTCTACAGCATGTATGGACTCTCCTTAAAGCGTTCTTGAAGCTTGGCAAATCCATCCCCAAAGTTACCAGTTTGCTTCTCTACATCTGATGGAACTATGTTATAGAAAACTGGTATCACGATTTGCCCATGTATTTTCCTGCTTTCAAGGATCTTTACGAGTTCTTCAAGGCACCATTTAGAAGATGCATAGGCTTCTGAGAAAATGATAACCGAAATCTTTGAACATTCAATTGTATTCAAAAGGGATGCCGAAATTTCATCACCTCTCAACAGTTCCTCATCAAGGAAAGTTACAATTCGTCTCCGCGCCAAAGCTACATAAAGATGGCTGACAAAATTGTAGCGGGTGTCCTCGCCTCTAAAACTCAAGAAAACGTCATATTTCACCGCAGGATTACTAAAAGAAGAAGAAGCCATCAACTTTCACTAAAGGAAAGACTCTGCACTGCAGCAAGGTTAGTTGCCAAAAATGTATAAGTTAGTGACCAAAACATCAAGAAATTCCCATCAAATTTCAGGGAAAAATTGGAAAAGTGGAAAACCAGAATCAGAATTCAACTTATAAATCAACCCCAGATTTCACTCTGAACCTACTGGAACAGAAGATCGGGAACGATTTCAGACTAAAAAAAAAAATATCAAGAATTATCGACAATAAAAACAGAAGAAAAGATTAGATTCAATGGGGTTGATTTCACTCTGAACCTACTGGAAACAGAAGATCGGGCACGATTTCAGACTAAAAAGAAAAATATCAAGAATTATCGACAATAAAAACAGAAGAAAAGATTAGATTCAATTATGTTACAGAACTAACCGATCCGATCCGGGCGATTTGCTTGATTTCCAGTTGACTGTTTGCTTCGATAGGTTTTCCAGATACTAAACAAAAACTATTATCCACCTAAGGCATAATTACATATTTTCATTCATAGTTTTGAAAACTATACTTTTCCACCCAATTTTAAACTCCGTAAATTCTGCTTTGAGCAAGCTTTAACCAGTTAAATACCATTTTTACCTCTATCGTAGTAATGGGTAAATTAATAAATTACTTTCTAACCCTCAAATTGATAGAATTACAAAATAACCATTTTAACAGAGCTTCCACAAACCCCTTTTTGTTTGAAAACCTACAACTAACCCCTACGACCTGGGTGTCTACTTTCTTCCTCTTCTTCAGTGAATAGCTCACTCGTTACCTTCATTAACACACACCAAACATCTTCCATTAACATTACCTTCATTAACACAAATTAACATAATAGAAGAGATGAGGAGGCAGAGAAGAGAGAAGGACAAAGGGAGGAGGCGAATCCGGCCAATCCTAACGGCTGGCAAGCAGATCTTGGCGGCCAAACTGCCACTTGTAGAAGAGATAGAGAAAAGGGAAGAGAGAGAGAAAGAAAAGAAAGGGGTTGGTGGTGGATTGGATGCTTTGGATTTGTTTGGAGATGATGAAGATGTGAAGGTTAAAGAAGAGGATGCTATTGAAAATTTAAAAGGAACGTAGTTCTAATTCTACCAATTTGAGGGTTAGAAATTTTTTATTAATTTACTTATTATTATAATGAGGATAAAAATGGTATTTAACTCGTCAAAGTTGGTCAAAGCATAATTTACCTTAACCGAGTTTTAAATTGAGGGTGCGTTTGGTTCGGGGTGAAATATGATTAATCTGGTAATCTTTGTTTAATTTTCAAGATTTTCTCGTTTGGTTGTCAAGTAATAAAAAATTACAGTAATATTTTATTGCAAATAGTGTTTATTATTGGTAATATTGGGGGTAATCAGATTACCTTCCCAAAGGGTGTTAATGTTAGATTATCAGGGTAATCATATTTTTTACCCTATTTTGCCCTTAATATTTTATTATTCTGGACACATTTGCCCTTATATATCTTTTAAATTACAAGTTCCCCAAATTGAGTTAGGATGACTTTTCTGCCCCCCATATTCAATTTATAAAGACAAAAAAAGCCCTTGATATTTGAAAAAACTATAAATACATATTATGTTCAATTAAACCCTAATCCATCATTGTTTTTTCTTTTCCTCCACAATGAAAATTAGCGGCGCTATTAGGGTTCTCTTTCTTCTCCAATCGATGCCAAGCATACCAGGTTGGTTCCTTTCACCGAACATTGGTGTTGCTGTTTATTAAATCATACACTGATGCGTTGATTTTTGTTCGTGCTTGCTTGAGCGTTCCATCCCAAGTCCAAGAATTTGTCTCTGTCAATCTCCATCATTTTAATCGAGTTAGGTGAGTTTTGTAATACTGTATTTTGTGTGATTTAATTCGCCATTTTCAGTAATCAAACAGCTTCAACGAAAAGGGTGAAATTTTTTTGTCCATTCATACACAGAACTTGCACACAAATACGTTGATGTTGTGTTCGAATGAAAAGGGGCCTGTTGTTGGCATGATTATCTTGGTTTGAAGTGTCAGTGTTTGGGCATGGTTTGATGGTCTTTAGTTTTTAATATGATATGGTCGCTGTAGAGAATGGAGCATGTTGGTTTAAATTCTGGGTTATGCTTCCCTGTTTTGTTTCAAATTGCGTTGTTTCAATTTGGGTTTGTTAAGGCGGTATGCACGTGTGATATAGTGATTGTGTGGATGTTCTTTTTCTATGATGTGCTGTTTGAAATGGTCGTATGTATCTTCCTAAACTGTACGCATTCGTAGCCTTTGAATTTTACATTTTGTTGTTTGGGTTTGGGTGGTTGCCATTCCACAGTTTGTCTTGATTGTCTAGTGTAGTCGCTTTGGTTCTGATGTACTTTAAATTGTGAATTGAAATGGTATAGGTGTTTGTGAGTAATATTATGCTTGTTGGTACAAGGAGTAGGTGAAACAATCATGGCTCGTTTACCCCTAAGGCAGAAGATGCATTTGGTCACAATCTTACTTTTGCAATTACACATGATGGAAAGCATGTTCACCGTGCTTCTAATTGTTGGGCTTGTTGTGCTGCATAGGAATAGGAATACTAGGGGTTTTATAACTTATAGGGGTAGGCGTTATCTAAGAGCAATAGGTAGGCATCCTATAAGATATGTGGCCAATCGAATTGAGAGACATAATGTTAGGTCACTTAATTTACAGAACATGGTTCTCGATAGTGATACACAGTGTCTTGAGAATTGTAGAATGGATGTCAAATCGTTTGACAAGTTATGTCATTTACTAAAAAGTATTGGCGGGTTAGCATCAACTAAAAATACAACTATAGAAGAGATGGTGGCTAGTTTTCTTCACATAATTGCGCACCATGTGAAGAATGGAGTTCTTAAAAGACAAACAAAAAGATCTAGTGAGATAGTTTCACGAAATTTCCATAGAGTGATGCAAGTTGTGTTGAGACTGCATAGAATTCTACTGAAAAAACTAGATCCCATCTTGGAGAATTCAACTGATGACAAATGGAAATGGTTCAAGGTAAACATTGTACCCATTCGTTTATCATTTTCATATTTGTTTGCTTATGACATTATCCAATTTAATTTAATTTAATATTTCCCTGTTTTTGCTGTCTGTTAGAATTATTTTGGTGCTTTAGATGGAGCATATATACGGGTTCACATGGACTCAATTGACAAACCCAGGTATCGCACCCGAAAGAATGAAATTGCACGAATGTGCTTGGTGTTTGCACACCAAACATACAATTTATTTATGTCCTCCCGGGGTGGGAAGGTTCAGCTATAGATGGTAGGGTGCTGAGGGATGCCATCAATAGGAGACATGGGTTAAAGATCCCCCAAGGTAAATCCTTGATCAATTTCTGTTTTCTATAGTTGTATACAGTAATATAGTCAATGGTTTTTTTTATTCTAACATGTGATGCTGGATACACCAATGGGGAAGAGTTCCTAGCACCATATATAGGGCAACAATATCATTTGAATGAGTGGAGGCAAGGTCGTCAGAGCGACACCGCAAGAATATTTCAGCATGAAACACTCTCAAGTATTGAGAGGTGTTTTGGTATACTAAAGAAAAGATGGGGTATTTTGCAAGAAACATCCTTCTACCTTATGAAAACCCAATGTCGCATTATTTCGGATGTTGTCTTTTACATAACTTCATTAGAAATGAACTACCAATGGACCCAATCGAGAGTGAGGTCGGTGAATTGTGCAATGTCGAGAAGGACAGTGGTGAAGTTATAAGGCATTTGGAGATGAGTGCCGTGTGAACTACGTGGAGAGAAAATTTAGCTCAAGAAATGTTCAACAGTTGGATGTCTTCGCGAAATACGTAGTGTCAGTTTATTAGAGTTTCTATTGTAAACAATTTGATCGATTCACTTTCTTTCTATTGTGACTGTACTGTAAACACTTGTAGCACCTGGTTTTTCTCTTCTGTTATGTTTTAGTTGTTGATGCTTTGTTGTATATGAAATTGGAGTTGTTTAATTATTATCTTTCATTTTGTTGCGTGCATATATTTTGTCAATGCAACAACTTTTACAATTTCTCTATTATTTTATTCCGTTTCTTCTAGTATAAATCATTTAAAATTTAGGGCTACTTTGCTGTGTTTTTGTCTAATGTGCTGTTGAAGTTTCTTTACAGAATGGACAACTCAGATCCAAAAAATGAAAGTGGCGAAAAGAGTTTGAGTTTGGACATACCAAACATCTACCCAAAAGGAAAGGGTATAGCCAAGAGTATCGCGACCAAAAGACAGTGGACAAAGGATGAAGATGTTCATCTAGTTGACTGTCTTGTAGTACTGAAGCAAAGCAATCAATGGGTGTAGGTAATGGCACATTTAAAGTTGGGTTTCTGTCCCAACTGGAAAAAATGCTACAAGAAAGGCTTCCTGGACATAGCCTTAAGGCAATTCCTCACATTGATTCGAGGTATAAGTTATTAAAGCACCAATACCATGTGATCAATGAGATGATAGAAAATGGCAGTGGATTCCGATGGAATGATGCGGAGAAGTGTGTTACCGCAACCAAAGATGTATTCAATGAATGGGTTAAAGTAAGTGCTTTTTATTGGTTGAAATTGTTTACAAGTTTAATTTTTTTTAAACTTTCATTCCACTGTCTTTTTATTTATTTATTTTTTATTTTTGTTGTAGAGTCATTCTACCGTGAAAGGTCTGCAACACAGACCATTCCCCCACTATAACTCATTAGTCACATTGTTTGGTAAAGATCGAGCAACTAGAGGGGCTACAGAGACCCCTGCTAATGCTGTGGAAGCTTTTAAGACAGAGCAAAAGGCGATTAATAAGGCAGATATGGACATCGATGTCGATCTTGAGGTGGAGGGCCAAAGCACTACTCAGTTGAAGGAAGAGAAGGTTGGTTCTACATGTCAAACAGCCACAAGTGGCCCTAGTAGGAGGGTTATCAGCAGCAGCAAGAGGAAGGTTAGGGATGAAGGTTTTTTTGACTTCATGGATCGGATGGACAGGTTCAGCAAAGCATTTGAAAGAACCCGCGAAGAAATTAAAGACATTGCATCCTTTTTTAAAAGAGAGTCTGAAGAGAAGGACAAGAGGAATTCATTGTTCAATGCAATAACTGAGTTGGATGAGTTCACAGTTGATGGGCTACTGGAGGCAGGGGAGGTGATATGCAAGGAACCTCACAAAATTGAGTTATTCTTCGCTTTACTACTTCATTTTAGACGGCAGTTTGTGAGGAAGTAGCTTACAAGTAATGTGTATCGTCTAGTATTTGATGATTAGTAATATATTTATGATAGCGTTTAACTTTTTTGTGCACTGATGTGTTTGTGTAGATGAATGTCTGCCTCAGTAGAAGTCTGTCAGTTGCATGGATATGGCGTATTTTTACTATGAAACACCATGGTGTAGTATCTACATTGTATAGACCGTGGATGTTGTGTATTTTTTTATTATGTATGATAGTGCATTGTGTTAGCACTTAACCATATCCCACCGCGGATATCTTTTGCTGTGTAATACCCTGGTTTTTGTTAAGGATTCTAAATGTTGTTAATTAAATGATAATCACAATATGAAATGGTCTTGTGTACTGTCATATATGTTGTTGTTGTTATTATGATATCCAATTATCATGTGCTGCAACAGTTATCTTGAGTGCAAGGTATAACAGAATTACCTTTGCTTTTTACTTCCTCATTCTTTTTTTACATGTTTTTCAATTTGATTGTCATCTGCATTTTTTACACATGTTCAGGGGGAATGACATCTACATAAAGGCAGGGGAAAGTGCCGAGATTAAGTGCCTAGGACAGTCACATGCCATACGACCAATGTGCAGAGAGGACAAAGATGAAGGTCAGTAATGTGATTTCATAAATTCTTACTTTGTTTGTGCATGATTGATTAGTATTTGATGAAGTCGATTTGCACATATTATGCATTTTTAGGGGGAACGGAACACGTACAGAGGGCCAAACCAACTAGTGTTGACCATGATTGCCATGGTGATTCAAACGTTATATGGATGGTCTCTAGTCAGAGAAAATTTGACGATAAGGAATATGGTTTCATATATTTGTTCTTTGGGGAACATAACAACGCTTCACAACATAATGAGGTCAATTTGCTTTATAGGTAAGAAACTTCCACGATGGGCAAGCAACCACATTGCCACCAGTAGATAGCATGGAATGTTGACCAGCAATATGTTCGACCGGCACTTGGGGTATGCTTCTCACCTACGTCCATGTAATTTTTAAATCGAAAACTTTTTGGTAGTGTTGATAATTTCGGTTATAACAGGAAATTGTGGATAAGATCTACGCATGTTGACATATTGAATTTCAAGTGTCTCGATTCCATGTGGTTTTTCTTGTATTCCGTATGAGCTAGTAGGCAGAAGGTTGAGAAATGGATTAAAAAAGAGGACATATTCTCTACGAAATATGTGTTCATTCCCATTGTATTATGGTTAGTTAATGTTTGCTGATTTTTATAAGGCAAGGTAATTTTTAATTCTATTGATGGGGGTGCTAATATTCTACATTTCTATATATGCAGAGGTCACTACAGTTTGTTGATCTTATGCAACTTTGGTGAAGTAGCGCGATCAGAACCCAACATAAGCTGCATGTTATTATTGGACTCACTTCGGTTAGCTAACCCAATGAGGTTTGAGCCTCTGATAAGAAAGTAAGGTCTTCCAACAATTTTCAAGATCCTGCTCCAGATTTTTCACTTGTGCTGGAGTCTGTGGCCAATAATGCGACTAATTTTAATTCCACAACTTGTTCCACAAGTTTGCCCTCGATATCACTGCTACTGAAACAACGACGGGAAAGACTATCCGAGTGGCTGATATACCTCTCATGGTGCCTAATGTGTGTAAGGTTACACTCCATAGGGGCACATTTTGGATTTTCGTTGTCATTTGTGCAGATGCTCATTGACTTTCTGAATGTTATGTGTGTCTAGGTGCCCCAACAAAGAAACCAAACTGATTGCGGCTATTTTGTGGTTTATCATATATATAAGTTCCTCAAATGTGCACCAGTGAAATATTCCCTAATCGAAAGGTACCCGTAAGTGCTGCATTGTTCCATTGCCACTCATAATTTTTTACATCCTTTTCCATTAAGATACAACTGTTTATTTATTATGTCGTTGTGTAACTTATGCCTCACCACAGATGAAAGAGGATTGGTTTGGGGAGGATGACGTCAAATCTTTCTGTGACAAACTACTGTTGGACGTTGCGTAGAGTGAGGCAGTGGTAAACATTTGTTGTTGTAATTGCCAATTTAATATAATATGGACTATGTCACCATTGATAATGACCTACCATATCATGGTCATGAATTGTATTTGCATCACTAACAAGTATGATTTCCTAACTTGTACAGGACTGTAAAAAACAGTACAAAAGGTTAAAGCTATGAGTAACATGCATTTGGCTGTATTGTTTTCTTGTAAATTATGTGTTTTACATAACGGTTGTACGAAAAGTAGTTCATGTGTTTCAAAATAAAGTTCGAAAACAATCCAACATTATGATAAGGCACAATTGAAAAATCAATATTACAACTTTATGTTTCTTTTCTATTGAAATATCTATTACATACAAATGTTTATTTCAAACTGCTAAATTGCAACAGCTTCATCAAATGTATGGTTGTTGGGATGTGTTTCGGTATAGGTGGAAGGGGGGTGTGGATTATGGATTTTGCTTCTATGTTTGGAGATTTTTGGTGGGGCTGGGTGCATTTCAATGTCTGGTATGCTGTTCTGAGAGGAATGGGTTTTCTGTTATTTGTGGGTTGTTGTTTTGTGTTTTCTCTTTGGTTGTAGTTTTTAGCTGTGAAGCAGGTTTTTTACTGCAGGATACGGTTTGCATGTTCGATGCATTGGGTTACGGTGTTGTGGAGGAACGGGACATGATCGTATGGCGCCTGGGCAGGGGTGTTAAGAGCCTACACTACATGTTGGTTTATCAGTTGGTAGGTGTTGCTGCTGGGCTTGAGGTGGATGTCTGTGCAGGTTTGTAATGGTGTGTTTAGGGTGATGAATGCCAGTATTGCAATGTACATTGTTGCTGCTGTGTTTGCTATTTTATGTTTCAAATTTCTTTGCGCGACTTAGGAAAAAAGGCTCATTGGTCATTTCCCGTAAGACGATATTGCTTTGTAAAAGAACCAATTACCAAGAATAAAAAATGAAAATTGTTTGCAATGGTTATATTTTGTTACATAATTTAGGCAAAAACTTAGAAAAGATTCGCCTAACTCTTAAACTTTGAAGGGACAAGTGTAGAAACTAATTGCAAATGGGAAAAATTATACCTCTTCAGCCAAACAAAGCCATAATTGATTCCCAGACATCAGAACTAGTAAGGGTATTTTTATAAAATATCCTTATGTAATATTAAATTACTGTCAACCAAACACTATTATCAATTATAAATCCCCTACAAACCAAACACAAAAATATTTTATACCTAGTAATCTTCAAGGTAATCTACCTTTCTATTAATATAATATTCCTGAGTAATAAAACATTCCCTAAACCAAACGCTATTTGAGTGAAAAAGTAATTTCGCTTCATTCACTCCTATTGATAAAAGAATGACATTTACACGTTTGACTAGCACCAGTTCACTAGGTTAGAGGCTCCAATCCTTGAGGGTGTGTTTGGTTAGAGGTTTAGAAAGATTGCTTTGGAAATTTATCCTTGATTTCGGACACGAATTTGTTTGATTATCAAGTAATAAAAGATTTCAGCAATCGTCCAATACCAATAATAATTACTGTAGATGATATAGGGGATTATATGATTAATGATCTAGTGATTGTTATTAGAAGACTACCAGGTAATCCAAATTTTATACCAATTTTACCCTTAATTATAAAAACATTTCGGACACAAATGACCTCATATGTCTACCAAATAACAATTAGTCAAACTGCGTGAAATGATTTTTGTAACCTCATAAATTAATTTTTTAGACAAAAATGCCCCTCATTTTACATAAATCAATCTTAATTTTGTTACCACCCTTAAGTACATTAATTTTTTTTGACAATAATGCCCTTATTTTGAAAACTATTTACATGAATACCACCCAAACACCCCAACCACCAAAGACGACTACCGATGGTGTCCGACAATTGGCTTCGGTAGCTAGGATGTTTTGTTAAATTTTAAACTTTATTGTGACTGGGGTGTTTTAGTTAAATTCTCAAATGTAGAGGGTTAAAGTAATAATCTAAATAATAAAATATTATTATTATTAAAAAAGAAAGGCAATTCAGCAAAAGGTTTCTCCCGTAATCTTCAGGGGGTGTTTGGATCATATAATGTTTTATTATAGGGTATATTATATTAACGAAAAGAAATATCACCTTAAAGATTACTAGGAATGTTTAGAAAATGTGTTTGGTACTTTGGTTGGTTTGAATAAATTAGTGAATAATATGTTTGATTGGGAAGATAAATTAGTGGGTATGTTATATAAATTATTAAATTGCTCTCCCTTTTAAATATTAATATAATAGTATTTTTTAATATTATTTTGAACAATTTCTTTTAACCCCCTATTTTTAAGATTTAGCAAAAATACCTGAGCAACCAAAAACATTTTAAACTTAACAAAAACACCCCTATCCACCCCAAGCCACTGCCGATAGCCAGCCACCATTGCCGGTACCTGACAGTCAGAGTGTCGAGTGCCATGATCATGCTCAACGTGCCATGATCTGGCCGTTTCACGGCCAAAGATGTGGCCGTGAAACAGCCATAGATCTGGCTGTGAAATGACCAAGTCTTTAGCCGTGAAATGGCCAGATCTTGCTGTCATCCGAAAAATTTAAAAGTGAGGATAAAAGGGTCTGCATTAGTGAATTGAGCGTTTTGTAAATCTTAACAAATATAAGGGTAATTTGGACCAAATGCTCAACTCTTTAGGGGCAATATGAGACATAAAATTGGATTACTCAGGGTAAGTTTTAATAACAGGACCCCCTTTCCCAAGGTAATATTCCCGGCAACTTACCCCCCAAATGCCCCTGTTTGTCATAAAGGATTCCGGGAATATTTTTTTACAAATCAACCAAACATTGTCATCTGCTCAATTTAAAAAATATTATCCCAATTATCTAATATTACCTCAATCCAAACGGACTCCCCCAAGGTAATCTATTTCATTGGTAATCCTATCTTTTCAGTAGTAAAATATTCCTGAAACCAAACGTACCCTAAAAGCCAAAAACGGTATGGTTGGGTTAAATTATATCACAAACTTATTTAATCCTAATTTAACATGTGAAATAAAAATTAATCTTAAAATGTAAAGTATCTCGTAAAATAGTTAAACTTGATTTTCATTCCCCACATCTATGCTTTCATTTGAAAAATCAAACATGTGAGGGCTATGCATAATGGAATCACACACAACCGCTAACAAAGTTGTGCTTATCCCCTCATTTTTATGGATAGGTGGTACGATTTATTGTTTGCTGGATAAATTGGTAAATGAGTATTGATATGATGCAAATATTAAATTAAAACTTGGCTATGCATAATGGAATCACACAGACAACCGCTAAGGGCCCGTTTGGTACACAATTTTTCAGTATTCTATTCTCTATTCTATCTAAAATACACATTTATTCTCTTATTCTCAAAATATTATTCTATCTTATTCAAATTTTTTTTTAAACCTCCTAAATTTGTTAATTTAACTAAACACCCTCAAATTTTTTTTTTTTTTTTAAATTGACAAAAACATCCCAGTAACCCACATTTGCCAGATTCCAGCCACCACCACCGGAAGCTGACCAAAATCTGGTATAATGGTACACTACCAACTGAATCTGGCTGGTAATGCGTCGATCTAGCCTTTTTCGGCCAGATCCACGATGGATCTGATCGAAAAAGACCAAATCTATTGTCAAAGATCTAGTCATTGACGGTCAAATCTTTAGTCGTAGCCACTCGTCAATGACGGCCATATCTTTGGCCATCGTTGATGACCAAATGTGATTTAATGTCAAATTCTAAACCCACGGCACCACACAGGTCATGGCATGGCACAATTTCATGCCTTGCCATGTTAGGCTATGCTAAGAAAATCGTGAACCGTGCCAGTGACAGGTCAGGTCAGGGACTCAGGGTGGACCATTAGGTAGTACTACTATAGTTATTTGGGGTGAAGAACAACATTAGCCGAGACAATGCAATAAATGCAAGTCAGTAGATTTAGAGATATTAGAAAATTAACATCTAAGCATTAAATGCTCCAGAATAAAAATAAGTAAATATAAAAGAGAGAGCTGCCTAAATTGGGAGCTTATAAGGAGTCAATTTCACTAAATTGGGAGCTTATAAGGAGTCAATTGAGAGCCGAAAGGCCTGAGAGAGCTCAGATAGGAAAGGAAATAAGAGATATAAAGGGGAAGGAAATGAGGAGAAAAAGTTTAATCACTTGCGGGAAGGGGTGAAATCGAGTCGAGTATCTAATAAATCAAACTCGAGTCGAGCGTTACAGTATCAAGTTTGAGTTTGAATTCAAATTTGATCAAGCCTAAGAAATCAAGTTTGAACTTGAACTCGGTACTTGAAATTGGAATTCAAGTTTGTTCGAGTATTAGTCGAGTTTTATTTAAGTTTTGAGTTTTGATCGAGTTCGAGCTCATCTGAAAAAAATGAAAAAAACAATAGTGTTTGATTATAGATTTCCTCACTACAACTTGCTATGTATTTGCAACCTAACTCACATCAAAGTTCAAACAACTATTACATAATAAATAGAAATTGTTATGCCAAAAAATACACTTACATCAGCACCACCAATCAAAATGAGATGTCAGTCCCATCAATTAAAGTTCAATAAGAGCTAAAGAACAAAATAACATTAACTATCAAAACCAAACCAACCTAAGCTATTATTAAGAACATTTATATCAATCATATCCCATTTTAAGATAAGGATTAAGGAGGGTCCCCAAGTGTCCTCACAATTTACAGAAATGTAATCATTACATTGAACTCAAAGCTATAAATATTCAAATCTCCTCATGGAAAAGGAAAGAGGGAAAAGAGAGGGGGAGGGGGTTGGGGTGTGCATATGAGAGTTGGGTATATATTTAAGCTTTCTTGGTAAACAAAGCATTACACCATGTTTGTACATCTCACTGGCGATATCAGAAAAATAGTTGGAGAATAATAAAATAGCAGTGGATATAGGATTTGCTTTAAGCATCTGAACTACTATAAAAGTCTCTTTTGTCAATCTTTTATTTATGTTTCTTCAAACATATATCACCACTGCATCATAATCAATTCTCATAATAATTTTATGTGTAATTTCTAAGACTCTGTTAGCATTTTATACGTAAGACTTTATTGGTGTCAAAATCAAGCATCAACAGAAATATAAGAGTGATAAGAAGTTTAATATCATTCATCATCAAGTAGCATATCATCAAATAGCATAAGGCCATTAGCTGCATAACATTCATCTCATCTGCACATTCATTTGATCTCATCTACTAGTTGTTGCCTCTTAATGTCCAAGAACAAAACCACACATCCTAGAAACAAAAAATTGGGGGATCATAAGTTGATGATACCATATATCATAAGTGACTTGCAATGTGATTGTGTAAGTTGAAACTTAAAAGTAGTTGCCCCTAAGTAAACTTAGGACTTTTTATTAGATTATGATTGTTCAACAAATTAACAAAAAGTATTGTAAAAATGGAGCAAATCTGTTGTCACCTCTCTTCCAAAATTAAATGCTAGTTTATGAAGGTTTTAGTGTCAAGTAACAAAAGAAAATTGGAGTTCCCCTAACAAGGCTTTTTCAGCAAAACTGTGGATTAAAGTGGAAATTGAAGAATAAATTAACACCAGGCCTGTATAGCAAATGCAATTGTAGAAATATACCAATAAATCCACGGTTTGCTTAGTCAAATTGGAGACCATTATCAAACAAAAATCCCTAACTTCAAACTCAGAGATAGAGACCATTACACAAGAAGAAGTCAGCAAATGATATTAATCCCTTAGTATTTCATGATTTCATAAATCACTTCAAAGTTCAAACTCAAATAATCTTTTAAGGCAGCAAGCACAATGCAAAAACTTAGGGATTTCAGTTTCACAATACCTGAAAGTCTGAGAGGCAGAGAAGAGATGAAGCAAGATGGGGACGGGCGAAGGAGAGCGAAGAAAATAGCGACAGTGAAGGAAAGGGAAGAAAACGACGATGACGATTTGCGAAGAACGAGAGAAAGAGATCAAATCGATATAGGGATTTTAATTTCTTGTACACAAATCGTGTTTTACATTATTTCAACTAGATTTGAAAATTATATAACTTTTAAATTACATATGACCCCCATTACTTTAAAAACTATCAACTTAACCATCGAGCTTGAAAATACTCGAGAACATTTCGAGTCAAGTTCTACTGCGATCGAACTCGACTCGAATAAGTACTCGAACTCGAACTTGACTCGACTAATACCAAGCTGAGTTCGAGCCAACATCAAGGGTGGCTCAACTCGATTTTCACCCCTACTCGCGGTTGATTAGGTGGGGTGATAAGGATTTTTAGGTATATTATTTAAGAGGTCTTGAATTTGATTATTCTTGATTGTTAATAAGGTTAGTCATTGAAAGGTTTATCAGTTGTTAATTTTAGGGTCTTGAGATTAGTTGAGGTACGCGTAAACTGGACACCCCCAATCACAAAACAAAAACAAAAAAATGTGGAGGAAAAGATTTGGCCAGAGAGGAGTTAAGGTGTTATCCCATTTTCTATTATTTGGGTAACTATTACCATTAAGATTTTCTGTTTATTTAGTTCTTTTTTTTTTTTTTTTATGAATTTATTTTGATGATTCCAATTATATTTTCTGATTTTTTTTGCTAAATAGGAGAAGAAGTGGAAAGACGTTTAAAGAATTTCAATACCAATGTAAGTTAGAGCTTTAAAATTGTGAGTAGAATTTTTCCTAAATGTTTTATAATAAATTAAACTGCAAATGGTATATATATATGTTTCCTATTACAGATTTTGCTTACCTAAGTACATAAATCTGTGAGTAGAAAAGTATTTCTTAAATGGTTTTATGCTAAAGGCTTATATTTTAAAAAAATTCACTAGAATGTTGGAAACGTTGAATAATTTTTTTTTTTTTTTTTTTGATAGCCGGAGTGTCCAGATCAACTTATGAGTACCTTAACTAATTCTTAAGATCCTTTGAACACGCTAAAAACTCAAACGACTAAGTAAGTTACAATGTGGTTGGTGGCCCTTGTTGTAGATAATCATGCAAAATCTTACAGATATTGCATGATTAAGTGTAAAAATCTATAATAGGATAGTAGGATTGTAATCAATACATATTTAAGATATTAGGATTGTAATCAATACATATTAGGAACAAATCTGTAAAATAGGAAGTTAGAATATTTATTTCCTAGATTAGATTAGATATTTCCTAGATTAGTTCTTTATTTTGCTATATATATTGATGTATAATTTGTTAATACAATATGAAAAATATTACAATCAGTTCTCTGTTTGTAACATGGTATCAGAGCAATTCTAGGTTTTTTTTTTTTCAATTCGTTTTTTTCTTTTCTGCCCAAGTGAGCATTATTTGTGAGTCACCCTGGAGAGTGCCCTTCTCGGCTTCGTCTTGTTATTTCCGACAATTCTGTGTGACTAGTTCCTCAGTATCTCAGCCAGGTCAGAACAGTT
Source organism: Pistacia integerrima (assembly GCA_026225825.1). Lineage (NCBI taxonomy): Eukaryota > Viridiplantae > Streptophyta > Magnoliopsida > Sapindales > Anacardiaceae > Pistacia > Pistacia integerrima. The sequence goes on from CM047747.1 coordinate 4,347,677, forward strand.
TTGTTGGTTTCTGTTGGCATCAGTTTGTTGGTTTTTGTTGGTATAGAGTTCGTTCTTTGAAGAGTTTTTTTGTTTTTTTGTTGGCTATTTTCATCTTCTTACCATGACTGATAAGTCTATAATTGATATGGTTCCTGTAATGTCAAAAATTACAAAACATAAGTTTATGGGTCTGATAACTATTTTGATTGGAGTAAGACAATTCGTCTTTATCTACGAAGCATTGGTAAAGATGATCATCTCACCAAAGATTCGTCTGAAGATGATTCAAAACAAACATGGTTGAGAGAGGATGCCCGGTTGTTCTTGCAGATACGGAACTCCATCAACAGTGAGGTACTTGGTTTAATTAATCATTGTGAATATGTGAAGGAATTGATGGACTATCTAGATTTTTTGGTATTCGGGAAAGGGAATGTTTCTCGTATTTTTGATGTATGCAAAGCTTTTTATCGAGCTGAGAAACAAATAGGTCTCTTACGGCCTATTTTATGGATTTTAAAAGGACATATGAAGAACTTAACATTCTTCTACCGGTGAGTGCTGATGTGAAAGTTCAACAAGCTCAACGAGAGAAAATGGCGATTATGAGTTTCCTAGCTGGACTCCCTTTTGAGTTTGAATCTGCTAAATCTTAGGTTCTTACTAGTTTTGAGATCACCTCTCTCCAAGACATATTTACTAGGGTTCTTCGTACAGAAAGCACTCAATCTATTCAATCGAGTAGTGCTTTTGTAAGTCAGAATCATGACACCGGGCGTTCATATAACAGGAGCAATAATAGAGGAGGGGGTTCGAATTATCGTGAGAATCGGAGTCAGGAGTCAGGAGTTAGGAGGGATTGTGTGCTACTATTGCCATGAACTCGGTCATACAAAGCGCACGTGTAGAAAGTTGCAAAATAAGGCCCAGAAACCTCAGTCAACTCATGTTGCCGCTACTGATACTTCTGAGAAGAAGGTTATGATTTCAGCTGATGAGTTTGCTAAGTTTTCTCAGTATCAAGAATCATTGAAGTCCTCATCTACTTCCATCACTGCTCTCGCCGAGTCAGGTAAACCAAATACATGTCTTATTTCCTCATCCTCCAAATGGGTCATTGATTCTGGTGCCACAGATCATATGACAGGTAATCCTAGTCTCTTTTCATCATATCACTCACATAATTCCTCGTCTAATGTTACTTTAGCTGATGGGTCAACTTCTTGTGTTCTTAGGTCTGGGTCTGTTAACCCTACTCCGTTAATTTCCCTATCCTCTGTATTGAGTCTACCACAGTTCGCTTTTAATTTAATTTCTGTGAGTAAACTCACTCGTGCTCTTAAATGTTGCATCTCATTTTTCCCTAATCATTGCCTATTTCAGGATCTTACGACGAGGCAGATTATTGGTAAAGGACATGAATCTGGAGGGCTTTACATCCTTGACACACAGGTGCCCAGAACCATTGCATGTTCCAAAGATTTCGACCCCTTTTGAGGCGCATTGTCGGTTAGGACATCCTTTTTTACCATTGTTAAAGAAACTATGTCCTTAGTTTAATAAATTATCTTCGTTAGATTATGAGTCATGTCAATTTGCCAAACACCACCATCTTTCTTCAAGTCCAAGAGTCAATAAAAGGGCTAGTGTCCCTTTTGAATTAGTTCATTTAGATGTTTGGGGTCCGTGTTCTATTATGTCTAAACTTGGATTTAAATATTTTGTTACCTTTGTTGATGACAACTCTCGTGTAACTTGGCTTTATTTAATGAAAAATCGTTCTGAGTTGTTTTCTCATTTTTGTGCCTTTTGTGCTGAAGTTAAAACTCAATTTAATACTTCTGTCCAAACATTAAGAAGCGATAATGCCAAAGAATATTTTTCGAGTTCTTTTCAGTCTTATATGAGCCAGCATGGCATTCTTCATCAATCCTCTTGTGTTGACACACCGTCCCAAAATGGAGTAGCCGAGAGGAAAAATAGGCACCTTCTTGAAACCGCTCGAGCCCTATTATTTCAAATGCAAGTTCCTAAACAGTTTTGGGCCGATGCAGTTTCCACGGCCTGTTTTCTAATTAACCGCATGCCTTCCTCTATTCTGAATGGTTCTACTCCTTACAATGTTCTCTTCCCGTTTAAGCCTTTGTTTCCTATTGCCCCAAAAATATTTGGTAATACTTGTTTTGTTCGTAATGTTCGACCCCAGGTAACCAAGTTAGATCCCAAATCTCTTAAATGTGTTTTTCTAGGTTACTCTCGCCTTCAGAAGGGATATCGATGTTATTGTCCTAGTCTTAATAGATATCTGGTGTCACCTGATGTTACTTTCTTAGAAAACACCCCTTTTTTTCCTACATCGTCTACCTATACACGTCAGGGGGAGGACAGTGACTTACTAATCTATACTGCCACATCCCTACCGGCTACTCCCACACCTGAGGCTTCCCCACCTACTATTCCTCCTCTGGCACCACCACATGTCCGTCCATTACCTCCATTTCGCATTGTCTATTCTCGTCGACAGGAACCTCCTGTACCAGTCCCTTCGTCGTTAGACCTAGTCTCCAGTGATCCCGATACCTGTGTTCCTCGTCAAGAAGACACTTAGACTTCATGTCCTACCCAAGACTCTTCGTCGTTGGATCCAACCTTGAGTGATCTTGGTCTTCTTATTGCTCTTCGGAAAGGTAAACATTAGTGTACTTATCCTATCTCTTCATTTGTTTCTTATGATCACCTATCATCTTCTTCTTGGTCTTTTGTGGCATCACTAGACTCTGTCTCCCTTCCTGCAACTGTTCACAAAGCTTTATCTCATCCTGGTTGGCGTGATGCTATGATAGAAGAGATGAATGCTTTAGATGTTAATGGTACTTGGAACTTGGTTGACTTACCTACTAGAAAAAAGCCTATTGGATGCAAATGGGTGTTTGCTGTTAAAGTAAATCTGATGGGTCAGTGGCTAGGCTTAAAGCTCGTCTTGTAGCTAAAGGCTATACTCAAACTTATGGAGTGGATTATTCTGACACTTTTTCCCCTGTGGCTAAATTGACTTATGTTCGCTTATTTATCTCTATGGCGGCTACTCATTCTTGGCCATTACATCAGTTGGACATAAAAAATGTCTTTTTACATGGTGACCTTCAGGAAGAAGTCTATATGGAGCAACCACCTGGATTTGTTGCTCAGGGGGAGTATGGGAAAGTTTGTCATCTTCGCAAATCGTTGTATGGTTTGAAACAGAGTCCACGTGCTTGGTTTGGAAAGTTCAGTGAGGTAGTTGCAAAGTTCGAAATGACAAAGAGCAAGTCTGATCACTCGGTCTTTTACAAACAATCGGCAGTTGGCATTATTCTTCTTATTGTATATGTTGATGACATTATCATCACTGGGAATGACACTACGGGGATTTCATTACTTAAGTCATTTCTTCACACTCAGTTTCATACAAAAGATTTAGGAATGTTGAAGTATTTCTTAGGGGTTGAGGTAACAAGAAGCAAGAAAGGCATCTTCCTCTCTCAAAGGAAATATGTACTTGACTTATTAACTGAGACAGGAAAATTGAGTGCTAAGCCATGCAGTATGCCAATGTTTCCTAATTCGCAACTTACCAAAGATGGTGAACTATTTGAAGATCCTGAGAGGTATAGAAGACTGGTTGGAAAGTTGAACTATCTAACAGTCACTCGTCCCGATATTGCGTACTCTGCCAGTGTAGTAAGTCAATTCATGTCTTCTCCTACTGTTAACCATTTGGCAGTGTTAGAACAGATTCTGTGTTATCTGAAAGGAGCTCCAAGACATGATATTTTGTACGAAAATCATGGACATAATAATATTAGGCAGTGCTTACTCTGATGTGATCAGATTAGGCTTGGGTGGGTTCCAAGATAGATGTGGAGATCCATTATGCAGAGTCTTGTGTTTTTATTGGTGGAAATTTGGTCTCATGGAAAAGTAAGAAGCAAACTGTTGTGTCCCGATCCAGTGTAGAATCAGATCTGTGTTATCTGAAAGGAGCTCCAGGACGTGGTATTTTGTACGGAAATCATGGACATAATAATATTGAGTGCTTCTCATGCAGATTGGGCGGGTTCCAAGATAGATAGGAGATCCACTACGGGCTACTGTGTTTTTATTGGTGGAAATTTGGTCTCATGGAAAAGTAAGAAGCAAACTGTTGTGTCCCGATCTAGTGCAGAATCAGAATATAGGGCTATGGCCCAGTCTGTGTGTGAAGAAATATGGATATATCGCTTTTGAGAAGTTGGTCTTATGGCCTCTTTGCCACAAAATTGTGGTGTGATAACCAAGCCGCTTCTTCATATTGCTTCTAATCCCGTATTTCATGAACGAACTAAGCACATTGAAATTGACTGTCATTTCATTCGTGAGAAAATACAGCAAGGTTTAATTTCTACAGGATATGTGAAGACTGGATAGCAACTAGGAGATATTTTCACTAAAGCTTTGAATGGGGTTCGGATTGATTATATTTGTAACAGGCTGGGCATGATTAACATTATGCTCCATCTTGAGGGGGAGTGTTGTAGATAATCATGCAAAATCTTACATATATTGCATGATTAAGTGTATAAATCTATAATAGGATAGTAGGGTTGTAATCAATTTATATTTAAGATATTAGCATTGTAATCAATACATATTAGGAACAAATCTGTAAAATAGGAAGTTAGAATATTTATTTCCTAGATTAGATTATTTATTTCCTAGATTAGTTCTTTATTTTCCTATATATATTGATGTATAATTTGTTAATACAATATGAAAAATATTACAATCAGTTCTCTGTTTGTAACAACCCTAAAGTTTAAATCCAATAAATCAATTAATGGAACAAACTGCCTTGACCACTTGTCCAACTCCTTTGGGTTAATGTTTAATAATTTTAAACTACCTATGTCTACATATATAAGCAATGTTTTAATTATTAAGGAAACCACAGTTTAAAATCATCTGCTAAATATTGTCTTGAGTGAAATAGAATATTTAATATTTGCTCATGTGATTAATTTAAACAAAGAAGCTAGTGACTGAGTGCAAATAAGCATTTTGAATTTGAATTGAAACCTTGTTAAGTTTAATCTAATCGATTATTTTATTATGGAAAAACTTAGCTAGATGTTTCTTTTTCTTTTAAATGACAAATTTGGGTAAATCACTTTAAAGTTTTAAAGAGCAGTATTTAATTAAATTATCCTTAGAAGGGAAGAATTCTACTTGAATGTTTTGTTAGAGCATCTCCAATGGGACACTAAATTGGTGTAAAACACCAAAATAATGTCAAATTTTGCTCCAATCATACACCAAAAGCCACACCAAATTGGTGTGACAGTATTCATCCACCACAAAACATATCTTATTTCCTTATTTTTGTTATTTAATTTTTTTTTTAAATTTGTATTGATGTTAATTTGATTATTATTTATATTAATATTTATAATAATTATATAATTCAAAAAATGATGAAAAATTAAAAACAAAACTTCATTCAATGCAAATATTAAACTTCAATAACTTAAAATAAATTAACACTAATTTAAAAAAAACTAAAATTAATAGAAAATACAATATAAAGTAGAATAACAATTTAGTATTCTGGTAGATTAGTTTCGGATCCTCTAAGATCATCAAATTAAGGACACAAAGGCTCACCATGCTCTTTGAAATGCATTAATTGATCGTTGGTGGGAAGTATATATTAATTCGAATAATTAAATTACTATCAATATGAAATTTTATTTTTGTGGTGTTGTTTTTTTAATTTTTTGTGGCATTTTATATTAGACGAATGTTTTTATATATTAAGGGGGCGTTTGGATCATATAATGTTTTATTATAGAGGATATTATATTAACGCAAAGATAGATTACCTTAAAGATTACTGAGAATGTTTAAAAAATGTATTTGGTTGATTCGAATAAATTAGTGAATAATATTCTTGGTTAAGAGAATAAATGAATAGGTATGTTACATAGATTACTAAATTGCCCTCTTTTTAAAATATTAATATAATATTATTTATTATTATTATTTTTTGAATCATTTCTTTTAACCCCCCACATTTGAAATTTTGCTAAAACACTCTAGCCATATAAAACTTTAATTTGTAGCAAAATCACCCCCACCCACCTCAAGCCACTACCGACAATCGACAAAATAGTGCATGACCGGCTAGATCCCATTGGTCATGCACCATTACGGTGATTGACGTCGACGACCAATAGTGGTGAGTAACGGTTGGTGGTGGTCTTGGGTAACAAGGGGTATTTTGTTAACTTTTAAATTTTTTTGCGGCTGGGCTGTTTTAACTAATTTCTCAAATGTAAGGGGGCTAGGTAATTGTTATTTGGTGGACATTTGAGGCAATTATGTCCGAAATGGTATTTAATTAAGGGCAAAATAGGTGAAAAAAAAAAAAGATTTTCGGGTAATGTTTTAATCGCGCACGCTTTTTTTTGGGGGGTGGTTATCGGATTACTCCCAATATTACCAACAGTAAACACTATTTGCAATACAAGATTCCATAATATTTTATTACTTGCAAACTAAACATTGGAATCTTGTAAAATAAATGAAATTACCCCCGTTATCTTATATGCCTCCAATCCAAACCCCCCTAAATATAATGTTTATTTGATTTAATAAATGCTTAATTTTATTAAATTAGTATAATTTTCAAAGTTATTATTATTTAATTAGTATATACAAAAATAATTGGTAAGATAAATTAATTGTTGATTATTAATAAGAAGAAAAAGAAGGAGAATATTCTTTTTAGTGTAATATTTGGTACAATGGATTGGAGATGCAATAGTGAAATCGTGTGAAAGTTACACCAATTTGATGTGAAAGTTGCACAATTTGTTTTTTGTGGTTGGAGATAGTCTTAGAGCAAACGACATATTCCCACCCAAGGTTTAGCGAAATCTCAAGTTGATACCTCTGATTACATTTATTTCCGATTTTCATCATTAAAGTAACGTCATTTCCTTTATTTTAACAGATTCACAACTTTTCACTATAATGCGGCACACGTTAGCATGCTAAAGTGTGCTAATACTTTCTTTGAAGAAGACAGACTCATGTTAGCAAAAACGACTCACATTAGTATGTTTAAGCCGACAGTTTTTGGCTTTTTTGACCTATTTCGAAGTCTAAAGTCACTTCTAACACCATCTTGTTTTCCTCACAACCTTCTTTATAAAATCCACATCTTTATTTGTTGACTTTACTCACCTTTTTTACCATTTATAATAGTCACTAACCATGTTAGTTTAACTGTAAAAATGTGGAATAAATACTACTAAAGTTTATCTTGGAATTTCGCTAAATCGGTTGGGATATGTCGTTTACTCTGTTTTGTTGTGTAAGTTAGTATCTTCACACATGGGTTCCATGATGGCTAAGTTGTGCTTTTAAAAAAAGAGTAATTATTGCTCTTTTGTCTTAATAAATGAGTTTCAGCCTGCCTGTGTGTGGGATGTCCCACAGGTATGACAAATATTTCCTTGGGGAATAGTTACGGTGAGAACTTCTATAAACAGTTAATAACAATTGTTTCATATCGAGTATTAGACATAAGAAACACAGAATAAGATCAAATATATATTCTTAGTTTATTAATATCAATTATAAGGTGTAAGTATTTTTAACTCACCCTTTTAAATTTTCTCCTAGGTCACCACACCGATTGTGCGGAACAGTGACTCTCTACATCGAGGTTGGGTCCATGCAACATCATTCCACTTTGTATGTAGTTCGGCATACTTTTTTGTCTTTTACTGCATGAAGGTCTATTACAGTATTACCTAGGGCTGTTAATGAGCCAAGCCGAGTCAAGTTTTTAATCGAGCTCTGCTCATGAGAAGGAAAAAGAATTCGAGCCGAGTCCGAGTCAAGTCGGGCCTTTAATTTTTTGACTCGACTCGACTCGATTCGTAAAAAGAAAAAAAGATTTCGAGCCAGGCTCACGAGCTAGCTTAACGAGCCGAGTTAGAGCCGGCTCTCGAGCCAGTAAAACGCATACAATTTTTTCAGTAATACTAGACGTATCGACTTCCCCCTACCAATTTTTTATCCAGACTGACGTGGCAGATGCCACCTCATCTGCCACATCAGTCACTTACCACGTCATTCCATCTCAAAAAAAAAAAAATCAATTACCAATTCGAGCCTACCAAATTCAAATCTGCCTCCCTAATTTCATTTCCCCCAAATTTGTAAACCCTAAAATTTTCCCCAAATCAATTCCAATTTCACATATCCTAGCCACCACAGAAAACGGTTTCAGTCGCACTCCATGCACGCACCACCACCGCACTCCAATTTCACCGACGTAGCCAAGCCGACCTTTCTCGCTATCGCCTCTCTTTAATATTTATATGTTTCGCATCACCATATTTGAACTCCATTCCAATCGTTTACCAACCCATCACAACAACAACCACCACAATCCAATTGAAGCCACAGTCGACGGCCGCACCACCACATTTCACCGCTGTCCTTTACCAATGCCACCAAAACGAGGTTGCCGGCAAGATAAAGGAACCAACATCATAGCCTGTAAGGTATGGATGTAACCATTTGGGTAGGCAGGTTATTGTTTTGAACTGTGATGTTAGATTTTGTATTGAGGCAAACAAGTAGTTCTTGGCTGCAGCTACAGACCGATCTTTCGTCATGATGGCTGTGAACCAGATTATTTCTAAATGGCCAACTTAAAGAATCCTATCTTTTGTGCTTGTTTAAGCACCTTTTTTCCTTGCCTATTTGCGTGTTTATGGGTTAAGAAAGGTTGATAAACCTTTCTTTCATTGAAAATAAATGTCTCCTTTATTTTGGCTGTTGGTTTTGAGAAATGGAAATATTTAATGGAAAAGTTTGTCTTCTACCTTTGTTCTCTTTACTTCTCTTACTATTGATGTAAAGTAATTTTTATGGAATGGTCTGCTCATCTCACATAACTTCCCTGTAAATGCATAATCGTTCAAGTTGATAACATTTAAGCTACTAAGCTTTAAGTTGACAACATTTAAGATGGTAAGCTTTAAGTATGAGTTTAAGTTGATAACATTTAAGCTGGTAAGCTTTAAGTATAGCCTCAATGCTACAAATTAATGAGTACTGGTTTTGAATTCTCCTCAAGGTGGTTTAATTTTAATGAATCCTTTAATTCATAACGATGGTATCACTATATTTGGGTCACATATGTGTTACTAATTATGGAAAATTATTTTTTTATATTTTATTTATGGTAATCTGTTTGCAGTATAGTACGATGGAAGAGTACAGTGATACAGTCAAAAGAAATAAGAGAACTCTTCTTCTCAATTAGAAGTCGTAGAGGTAATCTCTTTTTATTTAGTAATATGATTGTATTTTGTTTATGGTATTATTTTTACCTGTTTTTAAGTATTATTATATTCTAATTCTGGCTCTACTGTGATTTCAATAAATTAGGATAATAATAACCCAAAAATACAAGTTACAAGAAGTGCAGAAGAGGAATGGGAGCAAAGGACTTTGAAGTTGTAATTTGGGAGAGAGACTTATGTGTTTGTAGTCTGGGCAATGTGTTTGTAGTCTGGGCAATGTGTTTGGGCAGTTTGTGCAGTTTGTGTACTTTGCCCTGATCCATATTGATAATTGTAATATCATTAGTCTTTTGTTTATACTTTCAAGGTAAAATTTGTAACTTGAATTTCATTTCATAATCTAATTTTGAGATGTATAATGCGTTCAGACTGCCAAAGAGTTGCTGCAACATCCTTTTCTTTCTGTTGATGCTTCAGTTTAGGATATACATATTAGTTTAGCCTGATTCACTTTATTTGTTATTGATTCTTTTATCCATATTTGATGTATGGTGAATCAAAGATTCATCTGACAATTGGATTTTTATGTGAATGAAATACAATTAATTCTTTCATCATCCCATGGTTTAGTAAACCTTATGTCTCTATGTGAATCTCTGAATCTGTAATGATGTTCTTTGTGTTATTTAGTCAAATTTCAAATGGAAGTTCTTTTCAGCTGTCACTTCTTTAGCACAATATTATTGACTAATGACTATGCACTCTTGGATTATTATTGATTGCTTTAGTTTCAAGTTGACCATACAATTCAATCCGAGAAATAAATATTGCAGTATTCAATGTTTATAATAAGAAAGATCAAAGACAAAACACAAAGAGAGTCAAGCACCCAAAATACTTTTCAGCTCATAAGATATTTTCTATATATCAATGTGGCATTTCTCTGAAACTGAACCGTATGTATAAATCTAACTCAACTCAAGACATAAACAGCAAAATATATACACTCTTTATCGATTAATGGAAGTACTTAACATTAACGGGCTTCCATAATTGTAACAGTTATATCGTTGACAGAACAGTTCTCTAGCCTACTGGTAGATGAACTTTGGATGTAAGGCAAGAAAAGTTGTTGAAGGAGGTGGGGGGCAGCACTTGACCATTAGCTGCACAAAGCAAAACATTAACTTCCTACACAGACAGCAGGAGAATAAGAAACACTTTTCACAGACAAAGAAAAACATTAACTTCGAAGTCCATATAAGCAATGTATATGCTATAATTCTTAACTGGGTGAAAAAGTAGTTTTATTGTCTATACAGGAAAAATATATAATCGAAGGTTTGAAAATTCTGAATTATCAATAAAGAGCTTTCATACGAGTTATGTTGAATCATGCCTCCAAATATAGCTATAATGAATGTAAACTACTGTGTAATGCAGGTCTTACCAGGCGCTGCATGTTGATTAATTTGCTGATATCCATAGGAATGTCAACTGAAGAGAAAAGGGAAGACGGGACAACTTCACTGTATTGATTTACATGCAACAAAAGATTCACAGTATTGATTTCTCACTTGATTGAAAACAATAATAAGAATAATAGCAAGCATCACCTAATTTGTTGCGTGTTAAATCAAGAGTGCGCCCAGATCTCTCCAGAAGATCTCTCCAGATCAAGAATTTCATCAGGAAATATCTATTCAAGCAAAAGAGTAGATTAAGAATAGAATAAGCAAGATGCAGATGACATCCATCCACCCATGACCCGACCATCTACTTCTTAATTCAAACCCCAAAGGAAGCTACGGGTATAATGCTATAACATATAAACAAATTATCCCATTCCTACAAAAATCAATTGCACTACTTATTTCACGAAACTTTGTCCGCAAATGGTGAACCTTACATAAATCACAATGTAGCCTAGAGTCTACTTGCCGAAGTTAATGCACCCACAGATATGATCCACTTTCCTTTCCTCATTAGTTGATTACTGTGAACAAAATTAATCAAACCCCAATCCCATGAAAGACAAATTTTATCTCCATGAAGCAAAAGACTACATCTGAAATAAAAAAACTCACTAATTAACAATATCCATAATAGTTTCTACACAGTATATTAGAGGTACTTTAATTTCGTCCAATTCCATTAACTTAGTTCACATTCACTCCTATCACTAACAATTTTGCACAAACTTTAAACTTTTTTTCTTAGACACAAAATCACGCGAAACATCTAGTCTAGGAAGACTTGCGATAAGTTCATCTCCACAGTTCTCTTTTCAAAAATTTCTTCTGGTGGAGAATTTAGAATCTATACCTAACCTTTCCACTCAAAAACAGATTCAATAACTGCATTAATAATCTCTTATTAATTTAAATTTAATTTCAATAAATATAAAATAGAAGCCAGACATATAAATACTAAAGAGACTCAACTGCACTCTGTACTACAGGCTTGGATGGCGGCTAATTTTTGCTGCAATATTGCGTGTAATACGTTAGGTTTAAACTATTGAAAAAAAATAATAAAAACTGACTGTAAAAGAATAGTTCTGATTATAGCTACTTTCTCCATCTCCGTTGCTCATGCAAAGCACATCCTTTGTAATGGGTGCTCTAGGAATACACCCTTTATTTATGATGCATCAATGCAAAAAACTATTTTATACTTGGATTATGCACGACCAATACTTGTTTGCCTCAATACAAAATCTAACATCACCTTCCAAAAAATAACCTGCCTACCCAAATGGTTACATCCATACCTTACAGGCTGTGATGTTGGTTCCTTTATCTTGCTGGCAACCTCCTGCTGGTCGCGTTGGTAAAGGACGGCGGCGAAATGTGTTGGTGCCAGCGTCGACTGTCCCTTCAATTGGATTGACTGCGGCTTCAATTGGATTGTGGTGGTTGTCATTGTGATGGGTTGGTAAACGATTGGAAGGGAGTTCAAACATGGTGGTGCGAAATATATAAATATTAAAGAGAGGCAATAGCGAGAAAGGTCGGCTTGGCTACATCGGTGAAATTGGAGTGCGGTGGTCGTGCGTGCATGGAGTGCGACTGAAACCGTTTTCTGTGGTGGCTAGGATATCTGAAATTGGAATTGATTTGGGGAAAATTTTAGGGTTTGCACATTTGGGGGAAATGAAATTATGGAGGCAGATTTGAATTTGGTAGGCTCGAATCGGTAATTGATTTTTTTGGGGGGGATGGATTGATGTGGCAGATGAGGTGGCACATGCCACGTCAGTCTGGATAAAAAATCGGTAGGAGAAAGTCGGTAAGTCTAGTATTACTGTTTAAATTTTCTCCGATCCTAGGTCACCACACCGATTGTGCGGAACAGTGACTCTCTACATCGAGGTTGGGTCCATGCAACATCATTCCACTTTGTATGTAGTTTGGCATACTTTTTTGTCTTTTACTGCATGAGGGTCTATTACAGTATTACCTAGGGCTGTTAATGAGTCAAGCCGAGTCGAGTTTTTAATCGAGCTCTGCTCATGAGAAGGAAAAAGAATTTGAGCCCAGTCCGAGTCAAGTCGAGCCTCTAATTTTTTGACTCGACTCGACTCGTAAAAAGAAAAAAAGATTTCGAGCCAGGCTCACGAGCTAGCTTAACTAGCCGAGTTAGAGCCGGCTCTCAAGCCAGTAAAACGCATACAAATTTTTTTTTTTAATTTGGTGCAGATTTTCTCTCACTCATTTATTACTCTTTCTTTTCTCTCTCTCATTTATTACCCATTCTCTTTCACTTCTTTTCCCTTCTAATTTATTATTGATTTCCTTTCTCTTGTTTTCTATCTCTCCAGACCCAATGGCTCACGTTTTTTTTCTCTTTTTTTTTTCCCTTTCTTTCTTTCTTTCTCCCTGTTTCTCTTGCTCTCTCCAATCTCCACCAACTCTTTAACAATAATTGTTGCGGGTTTTGTTTGGATTTAAGGATTGGTTTTGGTGGGTATGGTAGATCTTTTTAATTGGGGTTGCTGATCTAGAATTTGAGTGTTATGTGAAATTTTAGGTTTTGATCTTTGAGATGGGTGATATTGTTGGAAATTTTGATGTGGTTTGGCTGGTTTTTCTGAAATGTAGTGAGAGAAGAATTGTGTGATTTGTTAAGAGTTTGATGAATTCATTATCTTCAAGAAAGAATGTAAATAGAGGGAATGAAAGAATGAAGATTAATTTGGATCTAATATTTTATTTATAAAATATGATAAAATTAATATTACTTCATTTTGTATATAATATTTCTTTACAACAACAATAAATATATACTATTTATTTAGTATATAATATTTTTTTTTTATTGATTTCTTTAATTAGCAATTCAATATAAAATAAACTTCAATACAAAAAATATATATTTAAAACCACAAATAATAATAATAATGTAAAAAATATATAATAACTGCGTAATACACGAGCTTTAAAATCTAGTTAACAATGAAACAGATTCGGGTATTCATAAAAAATGCAGTATTACAAAAGTTGTTCATATTCAAATTTGATTTTCGGATATTTAAATTAATTGAAACATTGTTTTAAAAAAATTAAAAATAATATATGTTAGCATATTATTGTTGCAAAAACGAAATTGAATAATATTATTGTATAACCAGTTAGATCAGACCCAGGGCCTTCTCTAGGCCGAGTTACCACTTTAAACTGTTCTCAAAATCCCTAACCTATTTATCGACAAACAAGGGGCTCCCAATTGCTAAGGTTGGAGGAGTTTTATAGAGGGGAGGTCAATGGTTAAATGGGTGGTGTCAAATTGAATTTTGAACGCCAAAATCAGCTAAATTCGGCCAAAAAATCAAGGTACACGTGAGTTAGAACCGACGAGCAAGAGATTACCCAAGCGTCGGGGTCACATGGGTTTTGTAGAGTGGAAGCCGATGGTTCAAGTGGTGATGTCAGATTGAATTTTGACAATCAGAACCAGTCAAAATTTTGCCCAAAAAAATAAAGGTATACGCGAATCACGACCGGCAAACAGGAGGCTACCAAGCGTCAATGTTAAAGGGGTTTTGTAAAATAAAAGCTGCTAGTTTAGGTGGTGGTGTTGAATTGAATTTTTATCGTTAGAATTTGGTCGGAAAAGTGAAAACCTAAAAGTGAAAACCTAAATATTGCAAAGGTAAATTTGCTAGATTTCAAACTTGCACGAACTGCTTTGTATTTTTCAAGGGTGTGTTTGCTAGATTTTAAACTTGCTGCAGATACCCGACCCCTTAGTCAAGTTACCTCGGGTTGGGTTTCAGAACATTTAACATCAACAATATAATTTTAAATGCATGATATTATTATTATTATTTGGTTTCATAACTCATTCACATTCAAGTTTTATATAGAGCAATTGACAAAAATTAAAAAAACAAATCACAATTTTTATATTAATAAAAATGCTAAATTTGAATTTTTAAAAATAAATTTGAAATTTTTTATTTGATTAAGATAGAAACATGAATTATACGTCATTGATATTTCTATCTGAAAAAGATTCATCAAGATTTCAATTGCAATATGAATTAAATAAAATTAAATAAAGCATCTTAAATATACAGGCTTATGACTATTAAAAAAAAAAAAAAAAACACAGACTATAATCATCAAAATAATAAAATCAATACTCATAACAACAGGAAATATTATTGATTGATTAATTAAGTTCCAGTATGAATTTAATACGTTTTTCATATTTAATTCTCCTATTTTAATCCCAATCACCAATGTGAGTTTTACTTGAGAAATAATAACAAAATGATATGCAAAAAATGCAATCTTATTGTCTACCTTGAGCCTGATTTGCCTTCAAACCCCGCACATTGTCACCTGCAAAATAAAATTCAATGGTCATTCTATTTTTTATATATATATATATATATATATATATAATATAGTAGACTTAGCTTTATCATGGGAATTTCAGTTTGATAGTATCATACCCTCGAGGTGCAATGGTAAAATACCATAATATTGTATCAAAGTATTATTTAATAAATGTAGACTGAAATGAGTAATTACCGTATATACACGAAGTGATACATGACACCATATAAAGTATGATGCTCCCAAGGAAACAACCCAAGATCGATCTACAACCAAACTCCCTTCAACTTCTTACGGGGTAGTTCTTCTTCTTCATCACCATCATCTTCATCATCACCATCATCATCATCATCCCACATCTTTTCTTCTTCTTCATCACCATCATCTTCATCATCACTATCATCTTCTTCTTCATCACTATCATCTTCATCATCACGCATCTTTTCTTCTTCTTCATCATCACCATCATTATCATCCCGCATTACATTATGGAACAATAAATAAAAACCACACTTTTTCACCTCACAACTATCTATCCGTTTACCATTTAAATCCTCGACATAAAATTGGATGCTCACTTCATAATCGTCACTGTATCGACTATCATATAAATCAAAGTTACACATGTGAAGATCATATCCCAGGAAGGTGTGCTCTGAGTTAATACGCTTGGGTGGGATACCATTGTAAAGTACCACCGCACCATCTCTATTCCCGAGCTTGCATTCACAACGGACTACCAAGCCGTGGCCATCATCATGATAGTTTTGGAACTCTACAACAGCACACACAGCAAAACTAACTGATCCTGTATAACGCTTACCGGATGTTTGAATTGCACTGACAGAAGCTCCAATAATTTGAAAGGTAAACCACTTTGGAATTTGATTTCCAGGGAAACAGATATAAGCACTAGGTCTTGGCCTCCGACGCTGTATCAAGAAAAATATCGTTTGTTACAGTTATTGTGTGAAGCTTTAAAATCAGACTTATTTATAAAGAAAAGATCATTAAATGGATTGAGTGAGTGATCGACAGATCTTACCCGTAATAGGTTCCAAACGTTCAGTAGCACCTCTATCACATAGTCTAGCAGTTCATTTTGTTCTAGTTTGAAACAATTGATGAAGCTAACTTTTTCGAAAACAGCAGTTGTTAATGATCCTTCCAGTGATGTACAACAGTTTGCATTTACATATTGTAAACAATTCGGAACCTCTGGTAAGAATTGAAGCCTCTGACAATAGCTCAAGTCAAGATAACATAACCTCGGAAGTTGTAAGATGCTTGCTGGAATGCTTTCAAAATTGTTTCTGCCCAGAAATAAACTCTCAAGTGATGACAAGTTTCTCAAACTTCTAGGTAACTTCAGAAACTGCAAAGATGCAATGGATGATGGTATTTCTCTTTGGGCAAGCCCCTCTGCTTTAAGCACCTTTAAAGCTTTTAAATCTCCTAAACTATTTGGCAACCGATCAAGTTTTGAACACCCAGAGAGATTAAGATGTTCAAGGGACTTCATCAGACATAAATTGCTTGGGAGACTCTCAAGTCTTGAACAGTCTTTAAAATTCAGTGTCACTAATCTAAATGGATTTTTGATCGAGAAAAACAATCCTTTTATTGCAGTTCCATCTAAAAATAGCTCTTCTATATTAGATGATATAATTGGAAACTTCTTGAGATTTGAGCAAGAAGAAAGAATAGCTTTTCTAAGAAACTCTGAGTCGATGCTGGTTGGAAGTCTATGTAGGCTTTCACACTGCCTTAGGTTTAAGATAACAAGTTTATTGAGACAATTAATAGATGATGAAATCTCAAGCAAACTTGTACAGCCTTCTAAAACCAAGCTCTCTAGATTTGGGGTGAGCGAGAAATTTGGACTTTCCCGTAGACGTTTGGAGTAACTGAGGTCGATAGTTTTTAAATTAAAAAGAATCTGTAATGTGAAAATGACCAATACAAATTAGCATATCTGATATTCAATAAACTGAAAAAGACTATGTATTAGCATATACCTGGTCACCAGTCCAAAGTTGTTGAATATCACTGTAAGGCATATCAAGTGCAACAAGATTCTCTAAACAAAAGTCTGATGGCAATGATTCCAATGGACATCCATGCCAACAGAGGTAACTTAGCTCACCGAAAAAAAACTCAAGGTCTTCGGTAGCACACAGCTTATTTTTACTCACTTCACAATGTGAGTTATATATTTTCAAGAATCTCAAGTTAGACATCTCTGCGAAAGCACGAGGATTTAAAACTATATGTGTTATTTTGGACATGTCCAAGCATATGCCTTCAATTGCTTCACTCCCCTACCAATGAAAAAAGATAATCAGTTAGCGTCAAATATTTAAAAGCCTACATAAAGATTTCAATGGTGAAATTTCAAAACATTATTTTCCTTTTTCAATCTTCTTTTCATGATAATTTAAAATAGTACATCTGTTAAACCCACCCAAACACATTATTACCAAAATTAATGCACAAGGAAAAGTGGAACTAACACAAGTTTATGTTTCAGTAGATCCATACGTAATAAAATTAAAGCCTTTGGTACTTACCATATTATTTTTCAACACATGATAGATGTCTGCATGATACCACAAACGGCTACGCTCACTAGGATCCCTACTGTTTTCTTCTTGGACAATTTTCCAACCCATTTCTTGAAGCAAAGCATTCATTGTTATTCTGTCGTTTGAAATAGTGATAAGACACCTATCAATGAGAACACTTATTCCAATTTCTGCGAAGAAACCACTAACATTCAAAAATTTTATTACAAAATCTCTACACTCCCAATTAAGAAAACATGCAATATCTAGAAATATATTCTTCTCATAATCATCTAGCTCCTTATAACTTAATTCTAACACCGTTTGGATATCTTTACAAGGTTTTCCTTTTAGATCACTTATTGCACTTTCCCATTCACTTTCTGTCTTCTCGCGTAAAAAGGAACCCAATACTTTAATAGCTAACGGAACACCTTTAGCATATTCTACTACCCTTTCTGACAAATCATCATAATTAGAGGGAGGACGATTTTGTTGAAAGGCATACCAACTAAAAAGTTGGAGAGCTTCATGATGAAATAATGCATCAACCTTGTATATAAGATCATCATCTACTCCACAATTTTTTAGCACTTGTCTATCTCTTGTTGTTATAATGATTCGACTTCCTAGACCCAAACAATGAAGATCTCTAATTAAAAATTTTATTTGTTCTAATGAAGTCACATCATCTAAAACAATGAGAACCCTTTTATAAGCTCCAAAACTTAGTTTTGTGAAGATGTTTCCTAGAGCAGAAGGTCCATCCTTTAATATGGCAGAAAAAAGCTCTTGTCGCAAGAGAGTTAGTCTTTCAAGACTTTTGGATTCTTCGCTAACATTTAAAGCAAAGTAAGAACCTTCAAACTGAATTTCAATTTCATCAAATAAAGCTTTGGTGATAGTTGTCTTGCCTATACCACTCATTCCCCAAATTCCAACAATGCGAACATCTTTTGATCTAGGGTGTAGTAGAGATCCAATTTTCTTGATTCTTGATTGTACTCCAATCAAGTTCAATATCTTCAAAACGCGTTTCACAACTGCCTCTACAAGATCAGATTCGCACCTAAAAAATAAATAAATAATTTATATATCAAAGTGTAAATAAATCATAAAAAGACAAAACCTAATTTTATTTCCAAAAGTTGTTAAATGAATATGATACTAATAATTAATCATGAAAATAGGCCACTTTCTCCATCCTTTAAAGAGAGGCATATCTCCCAACTAAATGGCTCTTCGATATTATTGAGTTTGTATAATTAGAAAACTGATACATGTTCTTACTAGAAAATAAATGCATCAAAATTTAGATTTATTCAAATGTAACCTATCATTTACATATAATATTTAGCTTGAAATATCTCATATCTCAATGCTCACAATAGTAAAAGAAAAATGCATATTGAAACAATGAGATTGATGAATTTCAATACTCAAGCGTGATAAAAATAAAAGGGAGTACATAGATTGCCCTTCAGGTTTCAGGATTTATCACTCGCATGACAATTTTCACACTTTTTATCAAATGCACCCTCAAAGTTTGAAAACTGTATCACTCATACCCCTTTTGCCTTATTAAAGGAACCCTTAAAGTTTTAAAATTTTATCACTAATACCCTTTTGCCCTAACTTTGTTACATTGCCGTTATGTTTACATGAGCAAATTACCCTATTACACCTCTTATTCAATTTTTAGGGAAAAAAAAATTGCTTAGGAATTAATCAATCTAATCTTCCAAAAAACCTAATACGAATGGACTCTAAACTTGTCACATATGGACATTTCTTAAAAAATTATTGAAACACTTTCTTAGAAGCCTAAAGTTAGCATTTTATACCTCTGTCCCTAACGGCAAGATAACAAAGTTCGATCAAAGAGATATATGTGATACAGTTTTCAAACTTTCAAGGGTTCATTTGATAATAAGTGTGAAACTTGTTATTCGAATGATGAATTTGGTCATCTTAAGGGTAGTCAATGAGATTCTACCAAAAATAAAAAATACTACTTAATTGAAGAAATAAAAAAAATGACCAACCACCAAATGACATGGCATTTAAGAACTTTAAATTTTAACCATTTTTACTTAAGTGTTGTTATAAATATCTGGACTAATTCAATGAATGTATCAGTCATGATCATGGCAAAATGTTCGGGGGTTGGGGGTGGAAGGGGGCAAGTCAACAGAAATTAGAAGTACTAAAAAGAGTGAAGAATTCGAAGGGAAGAATACTAATTCATGAGTTACCAGAAGAAATTTGAGTCGAAACCGTCTAGATCAGTTGCTTCTCTCAATGCAATAAACCATTTCTTCTGTGTTTCTGGCATTTGCTTCAAATATTCAGGATTTTTGAAAACATAAGTTGCACCCAATAGGTCCACATTATAGAAAATTGGTATCACAGGCTGGCCATACTTTTTCTTGCACTCAAGAATCTGTACAAGTTCTTCCATGCAACATTTGGAAGAGGCATATCCTTCTGAGAAAATGATAATAGAAATCCTTGATTCTTCAATGGCATTCATACGATCTTGCCCAATAAGTTCATCATCCTCATTATCAATGGAAGTTTCAATCTTTGCTCGATACAATGCTGCACGAAGATGGCTAGTAAAATTGTTGCGGGTGTCTTTACCTTTGAAACTAAGGCAAACATCGTACTTCACCTGACGATTACTGAAAAAATAATAAAAAGTCATCAACTTCCACTGATGAGACATTCTTCAGATCCAGAGAAACATCAATTTACATACTCATACAACTTCTACTGATGATGGCAATATATAAGATCATCTCCAATAGTGTCCTTTATTTTAAAGAACATCTTTCATATAAATAAAGAGCATCTTCATTGATTTCTAAATATAAAAACCAATTTTTTTTTCAAATCCAATGAACTCTTTAAATTTAATGAAAATACTCTTTATTTTCAAGAAAGAGACTTAATAAGAGAGAAAATTAATAAATAAAATGTATAGAAACATGTAGTTTATTAATTAAAATTAGGATAAAGAGTGAAATTTGACTCTCTAGATGTGGAGAGTCAAACTCACTTTTTAATTTATATTTAAAGGATAAAGAGTCTATCAGACTCTTGTTTTTATGGACAGACTCTTTATAATAAAGAGTTTTTAGTCATATAAAGAGTCATTTGGAGATGCTCTAATGAGCTTTCCCCAAAGTTTCCCTCTATTTCTTAATTAGCTTCTCTCGGTAGCACCTTTTTTTTTTTTTTTTCGCTTTTCTACTTAACCCCACTTCGTGCAAGATGCACCTCACCGTTCTCTTTTTTCATATTTTTCCATTTACTGGAATTAAAAACTTAAGAAAGTAAAAAGGGTCGTGCACAGTAAATCAATGTGAGTCTGTTCAAAAGTTAACAGTTCATAAGAATTTTACTGAACTTATAAATTGATATAGTTATCTTGTATGTGATTTAATATAAAACAAAAAAAAAAAAAAAAATCATATGAAATAAAAGATATGTGATTGTTATTCAGATATATACAAAATGAAGATTGATAAAGTATGAGATAATGCATAAAAATAAGAGAAGGTTATTTTACAAATACATGCAAATTAGATATATAGACTAAAAGTTTAAATGGGTCCGTTTTTTTGAAAGTGAGGGCAAATAACATCACTCAACTCTTATTTTAGTTATTATAGTTAACAAACTGTTGTTGTTATTATTAATTAAATAAATTTAATATGTATTCTTTACTAATATCATGTGTTATAAGTGATTCATGAGCTAATAACAAAGTGGTTAAAACTTATTTCCCAGTTTTTCCTATTAATCATCAATCAAATATTTTTGTATTTCCTCAACTAATCCTTCATGTGAAAGTATAAATGATATTTTTAGATCCAAAAGAAAACCACTCAAAAAATAATTTAAGCGTGAAAACAAATCTAAAAGCGACAAACCAAGCAGAATGAGATCTAAAAGACAGACACTAGGGAAATAACCAGTGCTGGTATGCAGAAAAAGGAATCTTATTTACCTTAAGCCGGACTGTGCTTCCTCAGTAGAGACGCAACTTCTACTGGACCCTTCCACCGCTTCCCCAGAATGTTGGTTGTATGATAAACAGAATCCACACTTCTTCACTTTGCAACATTCCAAATGTTTTCCATCTTTGTTGCTAACATAGAAATTAACCATGGCCTGACTATCGTCAGAGAATTCAAGAAAGCCAGATCTATACATATTGCAATCATAACCCAGGAATACGTGATCTGACACAAAATAGTCAGGTGCATCATCTTTGTACCAACCCCGAAGAAAGCCAACAGCAACTTTCCGGTTGTTACCATCCTTAGTTTTAAGAAGCAACTCACAATTAACAATCAAATCATGCCTTTCATGATGATGATCTCCGAAGGCTATGACAGTGCAAAAGGTCAAACCGTTTAAGTTACAATTGAACCAATCTTGTGGTAGCTCTATATTAGCTCCAGTATTCTGAAAGTTAAAACACTCTGGAATTTTATTTCCAGGGAAGCACAAAAAAGATGTTGCATCATGGAAAACCATCTGTACAATAAAAATAGTCGTATGAGAAAAGGCAGAAAAAAAGTTGGATCTGAAGAGAATGAAATTGAAATCATATGAAAGGAGAGATAGAGAGACACCTCATAAAATTCCCACCGATGAATTGAATTTTGCCGAATTTGAACTAAAGCATCAGCCACAGACTTTGCAAGTGCATCATAATCCAGTTCCGAACAATTGATGAAGCTGAGAGCTCTACTTTGTGATCTCTCCATAGTTGCTAATAGGATTGATAAGTTTGATACTTTTTGCAGTGATGTGCAACTCTGTGCTTTTACATATTCTAGCTGGCATGGAAGATCTGGTAAGCATTGAAGCCTAGAACAAAAGCTTACATCAAGCAACATCAACTTACAAAGGCTTTCAATGCTTTTTGGTATGCTCTCAAACATGTTTCCAGCTATTTGTAAAGATTTTAGGAAGCGATATTGGCCAAGACTTTCAGGTAACTCTGTGATATTACAATAACGTAGATTTAATTCCTCTAAAAAGGAGAAACCTGACCAAAAAGGAAATGCTAGATCCTTAGGAGTCCCAAAATATAATGCGATAGCTTCCAGGAAGGCTTCGACTTCACGTGCAGAAATATAATTCAACATCTTCGAAATAAA
Source organism: Pistacia integerrima (assembly GCA_026225825.1). Taxonomy (NCBI): domain Eukaryota; kingdom Viridiplantae; phylum Streptophyta; class Magnoliopsida; order Sapindales; family Anacardiaceae; genus Pistacia; species Pistacia integerrima. The sequence goes on from CM047747.1 coordinate 4,370,587, forward strand.
ATCGACAATTCTAGGTACAAGAATGGCTGGTGGCCTAACAAAATGGAAAATTATATACATATGAATATTAGTAATAACAGAATATAAATATATCAAAGACAAAAAACATGGTTGTTTTACTTCCAATATCTGATTCTGATGAATGAAACTTATAAATAATTGATCAAAGAAATATGCCATTTTTCTTCGTTCTTAAACATTAAAACATTAAATTGTTTCCCCAACTAAATTTCTCTCTTATATTTTATTAATTAAAAATGATTAGAAAATTGAGTGGTATACTTTGCTAGTAAAAGATTTGTGACCGAAGGGCAGGTTCCCATTGAAAATCTCAAGGGCATCAAAATTTATATTTAATTGATGGAATTAGATTGCAAACTCTGAACAATATCATAATTAAGCTGAAGCATTCCACATCTTGACGCTGAAAATAGTAAGAGAAGTTAAGCTGAAAAATACTTTAGCTTAATGAAAAAATATATTAATAATTAGCTATCTGGCGGCGTGGTATTTAAGAGCTTTAAATTTCAAGCTATATATTTGTTGTAACCATGACAAAAAGGAAAGTCCGCTAAAATGTCCAAAAGTAAAATTAATAATTCATTACCTGTCTTTTGTTGAATGAAAGCCAGGTATATTTGCTGCTTCTGTCAAAGCGATGCTCCATCTCTGCAGCATGTCTGGACTCTTCTTAAAGCGTTCTTGAAACATGGCAAATCCATCCCCAAAGTTCCCAGTTTGCTTCTCTACATCTGATGGAACTATGTCATAGAAAACTGGTATCACGATTTGCCCATGTATTTTCCTGCTTTCAAGGATCTTTACGAGTTCTTCAAGGCACCATCTAGAAGATGCATAGGCTTTTGAGAAAATGATAACCGAAATCTTTGAACGTTCAATTATATTCAAAAGGGATGCCGAAATTTCAACACCTCGCAACAGTTCCTCATCACGGAAAGTTACAATTCGTCTCCGCTCCAAAGCTTCATAAAGATGGCTGACAAAATTGGAGCGGGTGTCCTTGCCTCTAAAACTCAAGAAAACGTCATATTTCACCGCAGGATTACTAAAAGAAGAAGAAGCCATCAACTTTCACTAAAGGAAAGACTCTGCACTGCAGCAAGGTTAGTTGCCAAAAATGTATAAGTTAGTGACCAAAACATCAAGAACTTCCCATCAAATTTCACGGCAAAATTGGAGAAGTGGAAAACCAGAATCAGAATTCAACTTATAAATCACCCCCAGATTTCACTCCGAACCTACTGGAAACAGAAGATCGGGAACGATTTCAGACTAGAAAAAAAAATATCAAGAATTATCGACAATAAAAACAGAAGAAAAGATTAGATTCAATTATGTTACAGAACTAACCGATCCGATCTGATCTGGGTGATTTGCTTGAGTTCCAGTTGACTGTTTGCTTCGATAGGTTTTCTAGGAAATTTCAGATACTAAACAAAAACATAGCGAAGCATTCCCCAAATTACTTTCTAACTTTTAGTAGACCGTTTTCTTTCAGCATAGAGAAGCTATTGATAGAGTGAATCACAATTATCTACCCAAGGCAAAATTACATATTTTCATATATAGTTTTGAAAACTATACTTTTCCACCCAATTTTAAACTCCGTAAATTCTGCTTTTGACCAAGCTTTCACTAGTCAAATACCATTTTTACCTCTATCATACTAATGGGTAAATTAATAAATTACTTTCTAACCCTTAAATTGATAGAATTACGAAATAACCATTTTAACAGAGTTTCTAACAAACCCCTTCAGGTTTGAAAACCTACAACAAACCCCTACGACCTGGGTGTCTACTTTCTTCCTCTTCTTCAGTGAATAGCTCACCCATTACTTTCATTAACACACACCAAACATCTTCAATTAACATTACCTTCATTAACACAAATTAACATAATAGAAGAGATAAGGAGAAAGAGAGGAGGCAGAGAAGAGAGAAGGACAAAGGGAGGAGGCGGATCCGGCCGATCCTGATCGCTGGCAAGCAGATCTTGGCGGCCAGATTTAACTGTCGCTTGTAGAAGAGAAAGAGAAAAGGGAAGAGAGAGAAAGAAAAGAAAGGAGGTGGTGGTGGTGGAGGATTGGATGCTTTGGATTTGTTTGGAGATGATGATGTGAAGGTTAGAGAAGAGGATGCTATTGAAATAAATTTAAAAGGAATGTGGTTAGTTATATTTCTACCAATTTGAGGGTCAGAAAAATTGATTAATTTGCTTATTATTATAATAAGGGATAAAAATGGTATTTAACTCCTCAAAGTTGGTCAAAGCATAACTTACCTTAACGGACTAACGGAGTTTAAATTGAGTGAAAAATTTCTTAAATTGAAAATCGTGTCAAATCCTAAATTCACGACCCAACACAGGCTGGCATAACACAGTTTAATGCCTTGCCATGTTAGGTTATACCAAAAAGAATCGTGAACCGTGCCGATGACAGGTCAGGGCCTCAGAGTGGACCATTAGCCGAGACAATGCAATAAATGCAAGTCGGTGGATTCAAAGATATTAGAAAATTAGCATCTAAGCATTAAATGCCCCAGAATAAAAATAAATATAAAAGAGAGAGCTGCCTAAATTGGTACCTTAGAGTTTAGACCACCTGCAACCCATGCCATCCGATTGGTGCAAATTAGTTTAGACGACCTGCAACCCATTCTGTCACAGTCGTCCAAATTTTAGTGTAAAATATTATTCTATCTTCAATGAATTTTACTAAATATTATATTAAAAACTTAATTTTTAGAATATTTTTAAAATTTTTTTATTATAATAACCAACAAATAATTTATTTTATTTATTATTTATATATATATTAATTAAATATTAAAAATAATATTTATATTAAATAATTATTATTTTAAAAATTATATTAATTAAATAAAATTAAGTATTTATTTAATTAAATAAACATTACATTTAATATAAAAAAAATTACACAATATAAAATAATACCAAACAAAAAAAAAAAAACACACAAAAGCAAAATTTTATATTTATAGTAATTTAATTTTTCAAATTAGCATATTCTTCCCACAAATGATCAATTAATGCATTTCGAAGAGCATGATGAGCCTCTGCATCCTTGATTTCTCAAAACCCGATTTTAGATGTAAACCAATCTAGTGATCAATTCTGGTCTCGAGTTGAGCTTGACTACAATAGTTCCAAACTCGTGTTTCTCACTCAGGTTCGAAACAAAAGATCTTTGCATTGTTGAATGCAACTGATCTTTAAAGCTATTAGCAAATTGAGGGGATGCTTACATCAAATTGAAAATATGAATTCAAGTGGTGCTTTTGAGCAAGATATTGTGAGTATTTGTTACATTTAATTATTATTTTATTTTATCTAGTTGATTTTAACATTATATGTATATTGTTTTGTAGATGATTCAAACCAAAATGTTACTAGCACAAGATAAAAGTTACAAGAAATGTTTCAAATTTGATCATGTGTGACCTATACTTAAGGATATTGAAAAATTTACAAATAATGTTAACGCCGCAGAAGTATTTCAAAGGCAAACCGATAGGTTTGTATCACAAGAATCAGAAACTCCCACTTCAAAGTCTCCCCAATCGGTGCCTTGTGACATGTCGTCAACTTCTCTAAACATAAATGATGAAAATATTGGGGGTAGTTCAGCTCAACAACCCATTGGGGTGAAGAAAGCAAAATTTAAAAAGAAAAATGATAAATAAGTTTTAAACAGTTTTGAAACTATTCAAGAAGAAAATCGACAGCTCGCTGCTATTTTCAATCGGGGCAACTCAGTTAGGGCACAAAATTATGAAATCCAAATGAAAAATTTGGCTTTGGTAGAATATCGAGAAGATAACAAAATTTTATTCAAGGATTTGAATTCTATAACCGATCCAAGTCTACGTGAGTTTTTTCAAAATGAGCAATAAAAAATTATGCAGAAAAGAGCTCAACAACAAGGTCAAGGATCTCAAAATAACTCTAGTTCTTTTCAATATTTTGATGATCTTATAAGATTCGGAACTAATCTACCGGAATACTAAATTGTTATTTTAGTTTATGTTGTATTTTCTTTTAATTTTAGTGTTTTAAAATTAGTGTTAATTTTTATTTTGAGTTATTGTAGTTTAATATTTGCATTGAATAAAGTTTTGTTTTTAATTTTTCATCATTTTTTGAATTATATCGTTACTATGAATTTATTATCATAAATATTAACATAAATAATAATCAAATTAAATACAATACAAATAATCTAATTTGGTGTGATTTTTGGTGTAAAATTTAATAATCAAATTAACTTAACAAAATTATTTTTTAAAAAATTTTAATGGTGCTACAGTGCTACGGCAATTTGGCGCAGCACTGTAACTCCACACCAATTTGGCGCACCCATTAGCGTTGGGTTGGAGATGCCCTTATAAGACAATCTCCAACCCATTACACCAAATTGGTGCAAGTTTCGCATTAAATTGGTGTGATTTTTTGTGTAAAATACTATTACATCTCTAACCCATTGCATTAAATATTACATTAAAAAATTATTTAATTTTTTTCTTTTATTATAATAATTAACAATTAATCTATTTTACTTATTATATATATATATATATATTAATTAAATATTGAGAATAATATTTTTATTAAATAATAATTACTTTAAAAATAATACTAATTTAATAAAATTAAACATCTATTTAATCAATCAAGAATTATGCAAAAATGAGCTCAACAGTAAGGTCATGAATCTCAAAATAACTTTAGTTCTTTCTAATATTTTGATGATCTTATAGGATCCGGAACTAACCTACCAAAATACTAAATTGTTATTTTAGTTTATGGTGTATTTTCTTTTAATTTTAGTGTTTTTAAATTAGTGTTCATTTTTATTTTGAGTTATTGTACTTTAATATTTGCATTGAATAAAGTTTTGTTTTTAATTTTTTATCATTTTTTGAATCTTATCATTATTATGAATTTATTATTATAAATAATAATTAAATTAATTTAAATACAAATAACAAAAAAAAAAAAAAATTTGTTGCTGTATGAACAGCCAATTTGGTGTGGATGAACAGTGCTGCACCAAATTTGGCATGACACTGTTCAGCCGCACCAAATTGGTGCAGCAAATGGCAATGCGTTGGAGCGGCAGTTTCGCGCTATTTTTGTGTTTTTCACACCAAAATAGCGTGGGTTGGAGATGCCCTAAGGAGTCAATTATTCTCTTTTTATTTCTGAATTCTAAACAAGAGAGTATTCTTGTTACTGATTGAATTCAATCAATGGGATTAAATCTCTTAAGAATAGTTAATGACTTAATCTGGATCTTTTTGGCTTTGTATTTTAGACAAAATAGTCTAGCATCCTAGAAAAAAGGATCTTTTTTTATTTATGATTCATCATCCCCTAGGAATGAATTGAGAGTGTGAGTAGATAAGAGTCAGTGAGCGATGGAAGATATCAATTTGAATATCTATGTCTGTCCAAATTTCATTAACAAATAATCAAGTTCCATATTTAATGGTTAATAGATTTTCTTTAACCCTCATTTTTAGGTATTTGGTATTTGTCTCTAACGAATAATTTAAATCTATGTAATAACAATTGAGACGGGGATGATTCATACATCTTATTTACTTTATTTTCATTTAAAATTTTAGGGAAAGATTAGTCAACCTTAAGTTCAAGCAAAAGAAACTATACATAAATTGAGGAAATCTTTATATATATATATATATGTAGAGGCATTTGTGTCTGGAATTTTATTAAGGGTAAAACTGGAACAAAAACAGGAGTATCACGTTAATCTTAAAATACCATCATTTGAGTCGGTAATCACATAATCCCCTATAGGGGCTTTTGGATCACATAAAATTTTATTATAGGAGGATGTTATGTTAAGAGAAAGATAGATCACTTTGAAGATTACTAGGAATGTTTAGAAAATGTGTTTGGTTGGTTCGAATAAATTGATAAATAATATGTTTAGTTTGGAGGATAAATGAGTGGGTATGTTATATAGATTACTAAATTGCCCACATTTTTAAATATTAAATATAATATTATTTATTATTATTATTTTTTGAAACATCTCTTTTAACCTCCTATATTTGAAATTTTGCTAAAACACTCCAACCATATAAAACTTTAATTTGTAGCAAAATCATCCCCACCCCACCCCAACCCACTGTTGGCAACTAGCCACCACCGCCAGTAGTTGACGGAATGACAAACAACTGGTCGTATATGATCGATCGTGCGCCGGCAAAGTCATTTTCGTCCATGGTCATTTCACGACCAAAGATGTGGTCATGAAACAGCCATATAAACGGCCGAATCTTGTCGTTTCTTGCCATGGATCTGTGATCCATGATCGGAAAAAGCCTTATTGGCGCATGACTAGCCAGTTCTTGTCGGTCGTGCACCATTACGGTGACTAACGCAGGCGACTAGTGGTGGTAAGTAACGGCCGACCGTGGTCTTCGGTGGCTGGGGGTATTTTGTTAACTTTTAATTAAACTTTTTTTATGGCTGGGGTGTTTTAGTAATTTCTCAAATATAGGAGGGTTGGGTAATTATTATTTGGTAGACATTTGAGAGTAACTATGTTCGAAATGGTATTTAATTAAGGGTAAAATAGGTATAAAAATCAGATTACCCGATAATCTTTTAATCTCAAGGGTGGGAAAGGGTATCGGATTACCCCCTACATTACCAACAGTAAACACTATTTGTAATAAAAGATACCCGCAATATTTTATTACTTCCAAACCAAACACCAAAATATTACAAAATAAACGAAGATTACCCTTGTTATCTTATATGCCTCGGATCCAAATGCACCTTATATCACCTCTCATATTACCTTAGTAATAAATGAGTACCAAAATCTTTCATTATTTGTTGAACCAACAAGATAATAACCGAATTAAAAGATAAATTACCAGAATAATCTTTCAAGGCCCTAACCAAGTGCCCCCTTGACAATAATATAAGATGTTATTATTGGAGTAACGAGAGTTTACCCCTAACCAAGCACACCCTAAAGGTAGTTAATGATATTATTCTATTAAAAATTATATTTCTTTAGAAAATGTTATGAGGATGTATATGGTTTAGGATTATAGATTTTCTTTATTTGATATATTGAATATTGAAGAACTTATTAATTTTATAGTTTCTTTTCTAAGTTTTTATTTTTATTGAAAATGGATTAATTTGAAGGTGATATTAGCATTAAAATATTAAATTGATTGTAGACGTAATATGTCCTTACTTATGTGTATAATGTTCTTTAAGGACACTATTATTATTAATTATATCTTTTTCAAATACAATCGGGAACCTTGTGATTATTTTCTATATATATATATATGTTTTACATCAAACATTACTTCATTAGGGATATACAGGTAATTTTCTCTATACAATAATTGACTGTTGACTTGAAACTTCGCTGCAGGTGGTGTTGTAAATTGTAATATATGAAAAAGACGTTCTTTTAGCACCATCTCTCCACTTATCTGAACACTGTCTCAAATTGCCGCCGGCCTTCAGTTTCCCGACGCCCGAGTTAAAATCTGGGTCAAGTCTCTATTGGCAACGTGGTAGAAGTTAATGGCTTCATCTTCTTCAGCGACTAATGCTCCAGTGAGGTATGAAGTTTTCATCAGTTTTAGGGGCGAAGATACCCGGGAGGGTTTTAGCAGCCATCTTTGTGCAGCTCTGCGTAGGGAAAAGGTTGCTACTTTCATGGATACAGAACTACGGGAGGGAGATGAAATTAAACCATCACTCCTCGATGCAATTGAAAAGTCAACGATTTCAGTCGTTATCTTCTCCCAACGTTTTGCATCTTCCGCATGGTGTCTTGATGAACTTGTGAAGATCGTTGAATGCAAAAATAGACCTACAAACAGGCAGATCTTATTACCTGTTTTCTATCACGTAGATCCAACAGATGTAAGGAATCAAAGTGAGACTTATAGGCAGGCATTAGCAGAGCTCGAGGAAAAATATAGAAAAAAATGGCAGAATGAGCAGAGATTGAGAGAAAATGTGAAGAAATGGCGAGCTGCTTTGACCGAAGCGGCAGATATATCTGGACATAATACAAAAAACACAAGGTAACTGTTACTTAGTGTTAATTCTCATTGAGGTTTCTGTTAATTTTATCATGGGACGTGATTTTTATCTTAATTTTTTTTTACTTATATTTAAACTTTGATATTTTACGGATGTGAGAAAGTGTTTGGAGTTAGTCATTATGTTTATCATCTTAGTAATTGCTAAACCATTGGATTGTATGGAATCCACGATTAAAAATTTAAGTCAAAGATAACATTCTGACAATGCATCTATTAATTATATTTAGTATTTCCTTCAAACAAACGTTTATATTGTTAAGAATATGCATTTACTTCATAGATTCAATTAATTAAGCTGTTATATTGTTTTCATCTTAATTAAATCATCTATTGGGAATTAAAATTATTTTTTCTATTTGTCGGTTGATTCATACTTTGTTATTCTTTGTTTTCCATATATGCTAGCAACGAAGCTCAACTTGTAGAAGAAATTGTCAACAATATTTTGGAGAGATTGGATCGTATGTTCCCGAGTGAAAATGAGGAGTTTATGGTTGGAGTAGAACGTAACATCACAGCAGTTGAATCTTTACTTCGCATGGGATCAGAAGAGACCATTAGTATTGGAATATGGGGAATGGGTGGTATAGGAAAGACAACTATTGCTAGAAGAGTATTTAATAAAATCCAAAATCAGTTTGGCAGTCATTTCTTCTATGAAAATGTTAGGGAAACATCAATGAATCTCGATCAAAGGACCTTCACAAAGCGAAAGCGTGATAACGAAAAAGTTCTTATTGTTTTAGATGATGTCACTTTGATAGAACAAATAGTATCTCTAATTGGAGAATCTGTAAATCGCTTGGGTCCAGGAAGTCGAATTATAATAACCACAAGGGATAAAGAAGTGCTTCTACGTTATGGTGTGCCTTGCAAAAATATACACCAGGTTGAAGAATTATCAGATCCTGAAGCTCTTCAGCTTTTCAGTTGTTATGCCTTTAAGAAAACAAAACCCGATTCAAATCATCAGGATATATCAAAGAGGGTAGTAGAATATGCTCAAGGTGTTCCATTGGTTCTAAAAGAATTTGGCAAATTTTTATACCAGAGGGTAGATAAATTTGATGTTTGGGAAAGTGCAAAAGATAAACTAGATGTTTGGGCAAGTGCAATAGATAAACTACAAGCAAATCTTCTCCAGGAAATCCAAAAGAAGCTAAAAGTCAGTTATGATGAATTACGTGCTACTTATCTGAAGGATCAATTTCTAGATATTGCATGTTTCTTGAAAGGGGAAAGTAGAGATTTTGTAGTAAATTACTTGGATGCCAATTATAATGAGTTTAAGAGCACAAGCGACTTAGATGATCTCAAAAATAAGTGTCTTATAAGCATTACACGAGACGGGAAGATATCAGTGAATGATGTGTTACAAGTAGTGGCTAGGGAAATTGTTCGTAAAGAGTCTAGATGTTGTGCAAAGCGTAGCCGTTTGTGGGACCATAAGGATGTCTTTTATGTACTGAGAAACAATGCGGTAAGAATTTAACTTATGTATATCTAGTAGTAAATTATCTTAGAACTTTTCTATTGTGCAAATGAGTGTATGGTTTTAATATTTGATGTCAACTTATCATTTTTTTTTTTTTTTTTGGTTTTTTTTGTTCATTAGGGAACTAAATACGTTAAAGGCATATGTTTGGACATGTCTCAAAGTACTCAAATTACTCCTTTTAAAGCTAAAGGGTTTGGAAAGATGCATGACTTAAGATTCTTCAAAGTACATGACTCACACTATGAGCAGAATAATACTAAGAAGGTGCTTGTTTCCAAAGACCTTGACTTTGTTTTCACTGAGCTAAGGTACCTTTGCTGGCATGGCTGCACTTTGGATTCATTGGAGACAAATTTTGATACCGAAAACCTTGTTGCACTTGACATGCCTCATAGCGAAGTGACAAGATTGTGGACTGACAATAAGGTATACATTTTGATACTTATAAGAAGATGTTTTGTTTTACTTTTTCAACATGTTAATTAACGTATATCTTATTGTTCTTATTTTTATTGTTTTGGTCACAGCGTTTTGAAAAACTAAAACACATTAATCTCAGTCACTCCAAGCACTTAGTTAAAATCTCAGATTTTTCATTCTTCCCAAATCTGAAGAGCTTGATTCTAGAAGGGTGTACCGGATTGAATCAAATTTCCCCAACAATTGAACACCTCAAGAAGCTTGTTACCTTGAGTCTGAGGCACTGCACAAGCCTTAGGAGTCTCCCGAGAAATATTTCTGAGCTGGAATCTCTTGAAAATCTTGACTTAGGAAACTGCCAGGAGCTTCAATTCTTACCACAGCTTCCAAGTAGTTTACAGTCAATAGATGCACACAACTGCGAATTATTGGAAGCATCATCCGGTTTGTCGATTATTCTAGGCCCAACCAAGGAATCCGTGAAAATTAACTTCAGCAACTGTTTCAGTCTGGATCATAAAGCACTTCAAGACATTATAAAAGGTGTTCTAGACGGCATTGAGGTAAAGTCTCCCTCACTTATTTATACGATATTATTAATTTCATCTTCTTCGAAAAAAAAAAAGTGTCTAATGAGTTAAATTGATAATTTATTGGCATAGAAACGTCGTTGTCAAACACGAGCTTGTATCGGTTTCCCTGGAACTGAAATCTCGGAGTGTTTTAAGTTTACTCATCAAAATAACGGATCTTCTATAACTTTCAAGCTGCCACAAAGTCTGTGGAATTGGTCTTTTGTCAGTTTCGCTGTGAGCGCTATTGTAGAATTTGGTAACTATGAAAATAAAGGCGAGGGATTGGATATTCTCTATGAATGTAGAGATGGCACAACCATATTTCACAATGGCAGCTTGAAGAGTTGGGAATGTGAAGCTGGCCCCCGAAACGTTAAGGAGGATCATGTATTCCTTGGTTATGATTTCCTCAAGTATGATGCAAGAACCTGTAACAATGACAAGATGACCATCCAATTTTATGTAAAGGATTCAAACGGAAAATGCATAGATACTTGCGAGGTGAAGAAGTGTGGATTTCGTTTGTTGCGTTCTCAAGAGAGAGAGAATCCAGTAGAAGATGAGGTTGCAGTTTCTATTGAGGAACATGAAGACGAACTACGACCGAAGAGACTGAAACTCTCAGATTGTTCGTGAGATCTGTCGTGAATTTTGTGATTTTTAATCTATTTTTTCATAATATTAGAATTGATTGGAAAATAAAAAAATGAAAACGCTTTTGACATATTTTTCTGAAAATAGTATTTGAAAAGGTGAAAAATAAAAACGCTTTCAACAGTTTGACCGAATTTGTTTTAATTATAGTTTGTATTAATTTTATTATTTATTAATTTTAATAATTAAATAATTAATAATATTAATAAATTATTTAATTATATTATTTTTATATTGAATTTTACCTTTATTCTTTTTTTTTTAATACTTAATTTATATAAAAAATTAAATATTCATTATCATTAAATATTTGTATTGAATTTTATTTTAATTTGTTTTATTAATATTTAATCTAAAATTACTAGAATGATTTTTGTTTTCCTGGGTCTTAATCCCATCTAACCTTTATAATATAGATCTTGCAGCGATGATTGATTTATTATTTTGAGTAGTATTTTTAAGAAAGTTGAGTTGAGTTATTATTAAAAATGTAGGATTTGAAAATTAACAAAACACCTTTTAGGTTTGTTAATTTATCTAAATATTTTCTATAATAAAACATTAAAAATTAATAAAAACACTCTCACTCACCCATTAAATGTCGACAGTAAGCCATTACTATTGGAGGGTGGTCGGAAGTCACTGTAATGGCGTACGACCGGATGGATCAGGCGAGTCGTGCGTCGATATAGCCTTTTCTGACCAGATCCACCATGGATCTGGCCGTATCTGATCGTCAACATCGGTCATATCTTGGTTGTCGTTAATGACCAAATGTGGTCAAATATCTAACTGTCAACGACCAAATCTTTGATTGTAGATTTGGCATTTTTCAACGCACGACCGACCAAATCTAGTTGGTCATGCACCATTACACTAACTTTCAGCCACCCTCTTGCGGTGGTAGCCGACTGTCAGCATTCAATGAGTTGGTTAATTTTTAATATTTTATTGTAAGAGGTGTTTAGCTAAATTAACAAACCTAAAGGGGTTAAAAATAGTTTAGTAAAATATGATTAAATTTTAAAAATAGGGAGACAAATATGAATTTTGGGTAGAATAGGAATATGACAGGTTTCCCTATCCTATTCCTTTCATTTTTAAACTACACATTTGTTTCCCTATTTTGAAAATACTATTATATTTTATATAATTTTTTAAACCCTTGTTAATTTAACTAAATACCCCAAAAAAAAAAGTTTAGAAATTGATAAAAACACCCTCACCCACCCATCTACATTTGCCAGATTTCGGCTACCACCATCAGAAGGTGGTTAGAATCTGGTATAATGACACACTATTGATTGGATCTAGCCGATAGTGCGTCGATATAGCATTTTTTGGCAAGATCCACAATGAATCTGGTTAGAAAATGCCAGATCTTTGGTCGTAGCTAGTCGTCAACAACAGCCATCGTTGACGACTAAACGCGATCAGATATGGTTGGAAAAGGCCATCTCGACACACGATCGACCAAATCCAACTGGTCATGCGTTGATACGACGACTCCGGCCACCCTCCAACGATGGTGATCGATTGTCGATTCTTAATGGGTGAGTGGAGGTGTTTTTGTAATTTTTAACATTTTTATTACAGAGGTGTTTAGTAAATTAACAAACCTAAGGAGTGTTTTTGTTAATTTTTAAATCCAACCTCGTTATTATCACCTAACTCTTACCTTTTTTTTTTTTTTTTAAATACTATCCAATAAAATAAACGCATTAATGTTTAATTCAAACCCTGTCTCCCCTCCCCCTGTCTCCCCTCCCCCATACCTTTCTGTCACTTCCAAAATGGCAAACCAAAACCCAGATAAACCAAACCGAAGGCAATGTGTACACAAAAACCCGTCTCTTTCTCTTCACTTCCAAATTCTAGATCTAACAAATCAAACCTTCAGCATACAGATAAATTTCGCCGCTTGTTTCTGCCATTGTGTTTGATTCTCCGGCCACTATCTTCTCCCACCACAATACTATAACCACAACTTCATGAACAAATAACCGTTTACTGATTCTAATGAAACAACTTTAAATTTAATTTTATGTACCCTTGAATGAGATCTCATTAATTTAGCTTAAAAAGCGAATCTAAATACAATGATTTTGATGAAATAAAATGGTTTCAGAGTAAAATACATGTGAGTTGCTTCTTTAGGAGAGAGAGGAGACATTCTCTGCATTTTTGTGTCAACTGAGAGGAGGGAGACTGAATTTAAATGGTAAGTTTTTTTCGTTTTTTCCTGATTTTCAGGACATAAAGAGTAGAAAATGTATGCCATATATATATATATATATATATTAGTTCTTGTGATGTGTGTTGATTGTTGATATGCCAGTGCCTAATCATTGAAGTTCAGATAGATAAGTGAAATGATCAATCAGAAAGATATGTCAAATATTTTATATGCCTGTTTTATGTGTAATGGATGAATAAAGTATATAATGATACCCAGTTTAGGGTGATTGAGTTTCAAGATACAAATTTTTAGATGCATTACTTAAAAGATTCGGAATACGATTCTTAGAAGATTCGGAGTTCGATTCTTAAAAGATTCAAAGTTCGATTCTCTTTAATTGTTAATAAGGGTGATCATTAGAAGGTTTAACCAATCATTAATCGTTAACTTTAAACCCCAAAAGATTAGTCCAGTCCTTAGCTTCAAAGCTCGAGGAGGCATTAGGTTATTCAAATCAAATGAGTGTTATTCTTTGACCCACTAGTCTTCACAATAATTGTTGAGAAAATGATGCTTTGATAGCCTGCCTGCCAGGCTAATGAGTAAAGAGCATCATTCGTATCTTGCAACATTCAGACATTTTTACCAATATATGCTAACTTGGGTCCCTCTTGCTGGTTTCTCTTTTTGGTTTAAGCCAAGGATCCCCACAGAAGTTGAATAAGGAGACACAATATGACAAACTTATCAGGAATACATATTCTGTCCTCTAACCACTTAGGTTTGACTGATCAACATATACACACCAACTAACCACTTAGGTTTGGTTGGATGGTAAGACTCCAAATGATTCAGAGGTCTTGTGTTCGAGTCTCATAAAGTGATAGATCCCGATGTTTAGTTGAAGTATGCGCAAGTTTGAGACTCGAACACCTTGATTTAAAAAAAAAAAAAAAAATACATCTACGCACCAACTTTTTCCCAACTTATCATCATTATCTTATAATTGTTACTTCATGTACAAGTTGATATAAAATAATAACCTAACTTTGTGAGGGCTATAATTAGGTATGCAAAGTTCCCATTGGTTGCTTCTTGACCACTTTTTTCTTTTTAAATCCTTCTTCTTTTGTTGTGGCAATACCTGAATAGAATTCATGTCTTTACCTATTTCCACCATGCATGCAAATCCAACAAACTCCCAAAACACAAATCAAGGGTTTGCTTAATTTATCAGAGTATTTTATTTACAAAGACATTATGCTGAGTGAACTGGATAAGTCTACACAATTAGAATAATAATATATTCAATTTGGATTGAATGATTCTCTTGTATTCACCAACATATCGGCAGTTTTATAAAAATAATTGATAGATACCAAACAAAGTTTGCTTCAGAAGATTAACAACAAGTGAGTTGGCAAATTCCTTTAAAAAAAGTTCAGTAAAATGGTGGGTTAAAGACAGCCTATCTACAACTGGTCTTTTCTTTATTAAAAGCCTTTATCAAAACTTATTATAGAACCTTGAGAACTCTATCATTGTTCCTCCAAACTTCTCTATCATATCTTTCTTAATTTCTTACTATTTGATTTCTTATTGTTTATTTTTAAATTGGTCAATGAAATTTTGATTGTTGAATTATGATTGTAACGTCATTTATGCAAGTTGAAATGGTTGTTGCTGTTGGAACTTGAGTGGAGTTTTATTGTATGAGTGACAGTGGAGTTCAATTTCGGGGTGTTTTGGTGTTGCTGTTGGTCTTTTACTCTTTTCTGGAGTTCATATGCGTCTTTTTTTGTCAAGGACTTGATATGTTTCTTTGTATATTCTTTATTTTGTTCACTGTCTTAAATTGTTAACAAATTCAAGGAGGTTAGACGTAGGAGGATGCATTAATTGACAAAAGAATCCAATTATAGAAATCATTCATACCAATGTGGGAAGGAACACACTTTACTGCTTGAATGGTTTACAATTAAGACTTGACTGTCAGGCTAATGTTATATTTATGTGTATTTATTTAAGTTCTATTTCTCTCTGCAATAGTTGATAAAGAAGTATCAAATAGAGGTGGAACAAATGGGCCGGGTTAGGCGGGTCAACCCTAACCCGGCCTGTAATGAAGAGGAGCCTAACCCGCCAGCAACCCCGGGAGGGCCGGGTTGCAAAATGGCAACCCGGCGGCCCGCGGATTGCTATTTTGTCCTCTCTGTAGGAGGACCACCAACCCGGCGGGTTGCATGCGGGTTGGCTGTTGCCAACCAGGCAACTCGCCGGGTTGGCCGAAAATAAAGAAAAAAAATTGTAAATTTTATTTATTTTTTAAACTTACCCTTTTACCCTTGAAATATAGTCGTTTTATAGCCGTTGGAGAGGTTTTTTTTTTGTCATTTTCTTTCCCCATTTTTTTTCTATAAATTGGCCCTAAACTCTTATATTTTTCTCACAACTCAAATTCTCTCATTCTCTCATATTCTCTAGTCTCTATTCTCTCATTTATTCATTTATTCTCTTAATCTTTTTGTTATCAATTTGCTCTTATTTTAATTTTTATTAGTTTTTGCAATTTTCAATTCATATTTCTAATTTTCCAAATTCCAATTTCCATATTCCAATTCTCTTTCTTTAATTTTTATTTCTTCTACATTAATTTTTTTTTTTCAACTACAATGGATAGATATTTCTCTCTCCTCAATTTCAATGATGAAGAAAACTACTATCTTAGTCCTAGTCCCGCTGATTTAACTATGAATGCAGGAGATTCAAATAGTCCCGCTGTCCCAATCCCAGTCTCAGAATCCGATACACTTCAAAATATGCCGTCGATTCTAACAGCTCTCGGTGGTTCTAGAAGTTGTCCTCGTAATCGTCGTCCTCGTCCAACTTCATCTCAAGCTGAGGCGGGATCATCAACTGCATTCGAAAGCGAAGACAGACACACATCAGACGTTTGGGCGCATTTCGACAAGTTTTACGAGACAAAAAATGGCGTTCAAATCAAGAAAGCAAGATGCAAATATTGTGCAAATGTTTATAAAGCTGATTCAGGTAATGGTACTAGTACTTTAAAAAGGCATGCTAATAAACATATTAATCAACATGGAAATAGAGAAAGCAATCAAACTCAAATAACTAATATGAGTACTACTTGGCGTTATAATTCTGATGTATATAGGGAACAGTTAGCTTTATATATTGCTGCATCTGATCAACCTATTAATATGATAGAAGATAAATATTTTGAAAGATTTGTTCAAAATTCATTTTTTCCAGGATTTAAAAGTTATTCTAAAACTGCAACTAAAAATGATTTAATAAAATTGTTTAAAAAAATGAAATTAGAATTAAAAAATAAATTTCATACTTGTCATATTAGTGTGGCTCTAACTGCCGATATTTGGAGTGTTAGAGCTAAACAAGATTATATTTGTGTAACTAATCATTATTTTGATAATGAATTTAAATTAAATAAATCTTTATTAGGATTTAGATTAATGGATGTGGATCATAGTGGTTAATAAAATTGTTGAAGTTTTAGAAGATTATGATATTATTGACAAAGTGATAAGTTTAACTTTAGATAATGCAAGTTCTAATAGTAAAGCTATATATTTTTTTCAAAATAATTATCCTTTATATAACAATTTGAAGTTTTTTCACTAACGTTGTGCATGTCATGTTATTAATTTAATTGTGAAAAGTGGTATGAAAACAATTAAACAAACTATTGATAGAATTAGGGAATCTTTAGCTTGGATTACTAGTAGTAATAAAAGAAATGCTGAATTTCAAGAAGTTTGTATAAAATCAAATATGTCTCCTAGAACTTTTGCATTAGATATGCCTGTTAGATGGAATAGTACTTATTTAATGCTTGATTCATGTTTACCTTATACTAATATAATTAGTTATTTTATAGCAAATAATAGAGGTCCTCATTATTTGGTAGAAAATGATTGGAAGATAGCTAAAGTATTTCATTCTTTTCTCAAATGTTTTACCAATCCACTTTACAACTTTCTGGTGTGTATTATCCTACTAGTCCATTGGTAATACATACAATTATAAAAATTTCCGAGTTATTTACAAAAAACAGAGACAATGAAATTTTACATGCACCAATAAAGGCAATGGAATTTTTTTTTTTGAAATATTGGGAACCCATTCATTTTCTTTATTGTTTAGGTGCTATATTTGATCCTAAAATTAAATTAGCACGTTTAGAAAATGGTTTTGACAATTTAAGTGAAAATTTACAAATCGAATCATATGTCAATCAAATAGGAGAGGGTAAAAATAGTCTTTTCGAAGTATATTTCCAATATGAAAACAGGTATGAGAACTCGCATTCGCAAAGAGGCGAAATATCCGTAAAAGTCGACGAAGAAACAACAAATGAAGACTTATACTCTTGGAATGCACTGAATAGGCCGAAGAGGACCCGAATCCGAAGCACAACCTCCTCTTCAGAAGCACCACCAACAACAACAACAACAACTAATATACTGTCCTCCATGGAGTCACAGAGTAATGAACTTCAACAATATTTGGCAACCCCCGAAATGTTTTCAACAGGTCACTTTGATATCTTAGAGTATTGGAAGCTAGAAAATGTATTTTTTCGGTATTATCAAGACTTGCCTTGGATGTTTTCGCAACCGTCTCATCCGAACAAACATTTAGTGCAAGTGGAAGGATTTTAAATGAAAGGAGGACTAAACTTGCTCCAAAAATGATTGAAGTCCTCACATGTCTTCGAGATTGGGAACGATCGCGCCATCAAGATCAATACGAGGTTATCGACAATACTTTAGTAGAATCATTTCAATTTTGTAATATAGATGATACAGATGAAGGAGGTCCTAGTGAACCACCCCCAAATTAGTTGTTTTGTAAAATGTAATTTGTAAATTAATTGTCAATTATTGCACTCTTTTTTCTTTACCAAGTTTTTCTCCCATTGGGTTTTTGGTGAGGTTTTTAACGAGATAATAATTGTTGTAATTTCTTATTTTATTTTTTGATAAATGAATAAGTCTAATTTTTCTTATATTACAATTTTATTGTATTAAAATTGAATTAATATTTGAAATGTTAACAAAAAAAAAAAATTGAATTGAATTGAATTATTGATATTTGGAAAGTTAACTAAAAACAATTATATTTATAATTATTTATTTGAAAAGTTAAATTAAAAAAAAAAAAAAATCGGGCTAACCCGGCCCGGACCGAGCCTAACCCGACGAGTTAGGGTTGGCGGGCCGGGCTGGGCCAGCCATTTTCTCCAAAATGGCGGGCCTAACCCGGCCTGCCTTTGTTGGTGGGCGGGTTAGGCCCGACCTGCCAAACTTCGTAACCCGCCACGGGCCGGGCCGGTTACTTTTCCACGTTTAGTATCAAATGACTCGAAAATGGGATTAAAAGCTTGGTTTTGAAGAAGATAAGGGCAGTGAAGAGAACCACAACCAGGACAACACCAACAACGTTGAGAACAACAATGCAACTATGGTATTTTTTTTATTGTTTAAATTCTTATTGTTAGTCTCTCTCGTGAAATATAACACACCATTTAGTTTATTGGGTTGCTGATGTTTTGATTTGTTTGTTGGAATGTTCTGTAGATATTAAGGTTCACGAAACAAGGTCGCACTCTCATACATCTGCTGATGAAGAGAAAGTGATGACTGAATTGTGTGGCTTATATGATTTGTTTTTATGACAAACACTATTACATGAACCGCATCAGGCTAGTGTGGTCAAGCATCTAGCATGTCCTCTCTGATTTCTTTGTAACCAATGGCTGCTCCGGAACCTCTCAATAGCATTTTTTGCAATGGATTCTTTAAAAAAATATAAGTTAAATTATTTGTGTTATGCTTTAGTCTCTACAGACTAAGGTCATTGTTAGGACTATTGAAGTATTTACCATTTAAAGTTCTTCTTTACAGGTTCCAGCATTGGATCACAATGGCAAAATTATTGGAGAAAGTATTGACTTGATTGAATATGTTGACAGCAACTTTGAAGGACCTTCTCTTTTCCCCGATGTAAGATGTGCATCCTTTTTTAAATTATTTTTATAAGATGTGCATATTTCATTGCTGCTCTTAATAGAAACTTTAGTATCTCTTAACTTCAGCTGAAGTAATGAAAATATTGTAGGATCCTGACAAAAAGAAGTTTGTTGAAGAATCGTTGTCCTACACTGATACGTTCAACAGGGATGTATATACTTCATTCAAAGGAGACCCTGTAAAACAATCTGGTATGTGTTGAAAGGTATTGTATTTCCATGGTTAGGGGTTTTTGTATATAAACTGAACTAAAAAATTTAGTTGGGTTTGGTGATCTAGAATTTTCAAGAGATTAAATGTAACTTCAATCTGATTCTTTAACAATAGTTGTTGCGAGTTTTGTTTGGATTTGAGGATTGATTTTGGTGGGTATGGTAGATCTTTTTAATTGGGGTTGGTGATCTAGAATTTGAGTGTTATGTGAAATTTTAGGTTTTGATCTTTGAGATGGGTGATATTGTTGGAAATTTTGATGTGGGTTTGGCTGAAATGTAGTGAGAGAAGAATTGTGTGATTTGTTAAGAGTTTGATGAATTCATTGCTTCAAGAAAGAATGTAAAGAGAGGAAATGAAAGAATGAAGATTCATTTGGATCTAATATTTTATTTATAAAATATGATAAAATTAATATTACTTCATTTTGTATATAATATTTCTTTACAACAACAATAAATATATACTATTTATTTCCTATATAATATTCTTTTTATTGATTTCTTTAATTATCAATTCAATATAAAATAAACTTCAATATAAAAAATATATATATTTAAAACCACAAATAATCATAATAATGTAAAAAATATATAATAACTGCGCAATACACGAGCTTTAAATCTAGTTAATAATGGAACCGATTCAGGTATTCATAAAAAAATGCAGTATTACAAAAGTTGTTTATATTCAAATTTGATATTCCGATATTTAAATTAATTGAAAATTTGTTTTAAAAAAATTAAAAATAATATATGTTAGCATATTACTATTGCCAAAACGAAATTGAATAATATTATTGTTTAACCAGTCAGATCAGACCCAAGGCCTTCTCTAGGTTGAGTTACCACTTTCAACTGTTCTCAAAATCCCTAACCTATTTATCGGCAAACAAGGGGCTACCAATTGTTAAGGTTGGAGGGGTTTTGTAGAGGGGAGGTCAATGGTTCAATGGGTGGTGTCAAATTGAATTTTGAATGCCAACATCAGATGAAATTTGGTTGAAAAGATCAAGGTACACGTGAGTTGCAGCTGATGAGCGAGACGTTACCCAAGCGTCGGGGTCAGATGGGTTTTGTAGAGTGGAAGCCGATGGTTCAAGTGGTGGTGTCAGATTAAATTTTGGCCGTCGGAACCAATCAAAATTTTGCCAAAAAAATAAAGGTATACACAAATCACGACCGAAAAACAGGGGGCTACTAAGTGTCAATGTTAAAGAGGTTTTATAGAATAGAGGCCGCTAGTTCAGGTGGTGGTGTTGAATTGAATTTTTATCGTTGGAATTTGGTCGGAAAAGTGAAAACCTAACTGTTGCAGATGTATGTTTGCTAGATTTCAAACTTACACGGACTGCTACGTATTTTTCAAGGGTGTGTTTGCTAGATTTTAAACTTGCTGCAAGTACCCGACCCCTTAGCTGGGTTACCTCGGGTTGGGTTTCAGAACATTTAACATCAACAATATAATTTTAAATGCATGATATTATTATTATTGGTTGGTTTCATAACTCATTCACATTCAAGTTTTATATAGAGCATTTGACAATAATTAAAAAAACAAATCACAATATTTATATTAATAAAAATGCTTAATTTGAATTTTTAAAAATAAATTTGAAATTTTTGATTTGATTAAGATAGAAACATGAATTATACGTCATTGATATATATATCTGAAAAAGATTCATCAAGATTTCAATTGCAATATGAATTAAATAAAATTACATAAAGCATCTTAAATATACAGGCTTATGACTATAAAAAAAAAAAAAAAAATATCATTCAAAATGACTGTAAGCATGAAAACAATAACAAAATGGTTGTTCACCATTTAAGAGAGAGAGAGATTTAAACCCCGCACATTGTCACCTGCAAAATAAAATTCAATGGTCATTCTATTATATATACATACATATAGTAGACTTAGCTTTATAATATTGTATCAAAGTATAATTTAATGAATGTAGACTGAAGGTTACGCTAACAGAATTTAAATAACAAAATGGTCCAGATGAAATGAGTAATTACCGTATATACACGAAGTGATGTATGAAACCATACAAAGTATGATTCTCCCAAGGAAACAACCCAAGATCGATCTACAACAAAACTCCCTTCAAGGCTTCAACTTCTTAAGGGGTGGTTCTTCTTCATCATCGCCATCATTATCATCCCGCATCTCTTCTTCTTCTTCATCTTCATCATCACCATCATTATCATCCTGCATCTTTTCTTCTTCTTCATCATCACCATCATTATCATCCCCCATTACATTATGGAACAATAAATAAAAACCACATTTTTTCACCTCACAACTGTCTATCCGTTTACCATTTAAATCCTCGACATAAAATCGGATGTTCACTTCATAATCGTCACTGTATCGACTATCATATAAATCAAAGTTACACATGTGAAGATCATATCCCAGGAAGGTGTGCTCTGAGTCAATATAGTCAGGTGGGATACCATAATAAAGTACCACCGCACCATCTCTATTCCCGAGCTTACATTCACAACGGACTACCAAGCCGTGGCCATCATCTTGATAGCTTCGGAATTCTACAACAGCACACACAGCAAAACTAACTGATCCTGTATAACGCTTACCTGATGTTTGAATTGCACTGACAGAAGCTCCAATAATTTGAAAGGTAAACCACTCTGGAATTTGATTTCCAGGGAAACAGATATAAGCACTAGGTCTTGGCCTCCGACGCTGTATCAAGAAAAATATCGTTTGTTACAGTTATTGTGTGAAGCTTTAAAATCAGACTTATTTATAAAGAAAAGATCATTAAATGAATTAAGTGAGTGATTGAGAGATCTTACACGTAATAGGTTCCAAACATTCAGTAGCACCTCTATCACATAGTCTAGCAGTTCATTTTGTTCTAGTTTGAAACAATTGATGAAGCTAGCTTTTTCAAAAACAGCAGTTGGTAATGATCCTTCTAGTGATGTACAACCGTTTGCATTTACATATTGTAAACAATTCGAAACCACTGGTAAGAATTGAAGCCTCTGACAATAGCTCAAGTCAAGATAACATAACTTCGGAAGTTGTAAGACGGTTGGTGGAATGCTTTCAAAATTGTTTCTGCCCAGAAATAAACTCTCAAGTGATGACAAGTTTCTCAAACTTCTAGGTAACTTCACAATACCACAATCAGTCAGATTTAGTTCCTTCAAAAACTGCAAAGATGCAATGGATGATGGTACTTCTCTTTGAGCAAGCCTCCCTGCTTTCTCCAAAGATGCACTGGATGATGGTACTTCTCTTTGAGCAAGCCTCCCTGCTTTCTGCGAAGATGCAATGGATGATGGTAATTCTCTTTGAGCAAGCGCCTCTGCTTTCTGAAAAAATGCAATGGATGATGGTACTTCTCTTTGAGCAAGCCTCTCTGCTTTCAGCAAATATTTAATGGATGATGGTACTTCCACTACTACTTCCTCTACTTCTTCCACTACTTCTCTTTGAGCAAGCCTCTCTGCTTTAAGCACCTTTAAAGCTTTTAAATCTCCTAAACTATTTGGCAACCGATCAAGTTTTGAACACCCAGAGAGATTAAGATGTTCAAGGGACTTCATCAGACATAAATTGCTTGGGAGACTCTCAAGTCTTGAACAGTCTTCAAAATTCAGTGTCAATAATCTAGATGGATTTTCGATCCAGGGAAGCAATTCTTTTATTGCAGTTCCATCTAAAAATAACTCTTCTATATTACATGATATCTTCGGAAACTTCTCGAGATTTGAGCAAGAAGAAAGAATAACTTTTCTAAGAAACTTTGAGTCGATGCTGGTTGGAAGACTACTTAGCCTTTTGCACTGCCTTAGGTTTAAGATAACAAGTTTATCGAGACAATTAATAGATGATGAAATCTCAAGCAAACTTGTACAGCCTTCTAAAATCAAGCTCTCTAGATTTGGGGTGAGCAAGAAATTTGGACTTTTCTGTAGACGTTTGGAGTAACTGAGGTCGATAGTTTTTAAATTAAAAAGAATCTGTAATGTGAAAATGACCAATACAAATTAGCATATCTGATATTCAATAATCTGAAAAAGACAATGCACGAATAAATATTAGTATATACCTGGTCACCAGTCCAAAGTTGTTGAATATCACTGTAAGGCATATCAAGTGCAACAAGATTCTGTAAACAAAAGTCTGATGGCAATGATTCCAATGGAAACCCATGCCAACATAGGTAACTTAGCTCACTGAAAAGAAATTCAAGGTCTTTGGTAGCACACAGCTTATTAATACTCCTCAATTCAAGGTCTTTAGTAGCACACAGCTCATTAATACTCCTCAATCCACAATGTGAGTCATATATTTTCAAGAATCTCAAGTTAGACATCTCTGCGAAAGCATGAGGATTTAAAACTATATGTGTTATTTTGGACATGTCCAAGCATATGCCTTCAAGTGCTTCACTCCCCTACCAATGAAAAAAGATAATCAGGTAGCGTCAAATATTTAAAAGCCTACATAAAGATTTCAATGCTGAAAATCTCAAAACATTATTTTCCTTTTTCAATCGTCTTTTCATGATAATTTAAAATAGCACGTCTGTTAAGCCCACCCAAACACATTATTATCAAAATTATTGCACAAGAAAAAGTGGAACTAACATAAGTTTATGTTTCACTAGATCCATATGTAATAAAATTAAAGCCTTTGGTACTTACCATATTATTTTTCAACACATGATAGATGTCTGCATGATACCACAAACGGCTACGCTCGCTAGGATCTCTACTGTTTTCTTCTTGGACAATTTTGCAACCCATTTCTTGAAGCAAAGCATTCATTATTATTCTGTTGTTTGAAACAGTGATCAGACACCTATCAATGAGAACACTTATTCCAATTTCTGCGTAGAAACCACTAACATTCAAAAATTTTATTACAAAATCTCTACACTCCCAATTAAGAAAACATGCAATATCTAGAAATATATTCTTCTCATAATCATCTAGCTCCTTATAACTTACTTCTAACACCATTTGGATATCTTTACAAGGATTTCCTTTTAGATTACTTATTGCACTTTCCCATTCACTTTCTGTCTTCTCGCGTAAAAAGGAACCCAATACCTTAAGAGCTAACGGAACACCTTTAGCATATTCTACTACACTTTTTGACAAATCATCATAATTAGAGGGAGGATGATTTTGTTGAAAGGCATACCAACTAAAAAGTTGGAGAGCTTCAAGATGAAATAATGCATCAACCCTGTATATAAGATCATCATCTACTCCACAATTTTTCAGCACTTGTCTATCTCTTGTTGTTATAATGATTCGACTTCCTAGACCCAAACAATGAAGATCTCTAATTAAAAATTTTATTTGTTCTGATGAAGTCACATCATCTAAAACAATGAGAACCCTTTTATAAGCTCCAAAACTTAGTTTTGTGAAGATGTTTCCAAGAGCAGAAGGTCCATCCTTTAATATGGCAGTAAAAAGCTCTTGACGCAAGAGAGTTAGTCTTTTAAGACTTTTGGATTCTTCACTAACATTTAAAGCAAAGTAAGAACCTTCAAACTGAATTTCAATTTCATCAAATAAAGCTTTGGTGATGGTTGTCTTGCCTATACCACTCATTCCCAAAATTCCGACAATGCGAACATCTTTTGAGCTAGTGTGTAGTAGAGATCCAATTTTCTTGATTCTTGATTGTACTCCAACCAAGTTCAATATCTTCAAAACGCGTTTCACAATAGCCTCTACAAGATCAGATTCGCACCTAAAAAATAAATAAATAATTTATCTATCAAAGTGTAAATAAATCATAAAAAGACAAAACCTAATTTTATTTCCAAAAGTTGTCAAATGAATATGATACTAATAATTAATCATGAAAAGAGGCCACTTTCTCCATCCTTTAAAGCGAGGCATATCTCCCAACTAAATGGCTCTTCAATATTATTAAGTTTGTATAATTAGAAAACTGATACATGTTCTTACTAGAAAATAAATGCATAAAAATTTAGATTTATTCAAATGAAACCTATCCTTTACATATAATATTTAGCTTGAAATATATCATATCTCAATGCTCAAAATAGTAAAAGAAAAATACATATTAAAACAATGAGATTGATGAATTTCAATACTCAAGCGTGATAAAAATAAAAGGGAGTACATATATTGCCCTTCAGGTTTCAGGATTTATCACTCGCATGACAATTTTCACACTTTTTATCAAATGCACC
The DNA here is from genome assembly GCA_026225825.1 of Pistacia integerrima. Classification (NCBI taxonomy): domain Eukaryota; kingdom Viridiplantae; phylum Streptophyta; class Magnoliopsida; order Sapindales; family Anacardiaceae; genus Pistacia; species Pistacia integerrima. The sequence goes on from CM047747.1 coordinate 4,396,588, forward strand.
CCCAAAGTTTGAAAACCGTATCACTCATACCCCTTTTGCCTTATTAAATGGACCCTTAAAGTTTTAAAATCGTATCACTAATACCCTTTTGCCCTAAGTTTGTTACATTGCCGTTATGTTTACATGAGCAAATTACCCTATTACACCTCTTATTCAATTTTTCAGGAAAAATAAATTGCTTAGGAATTAATCAATTTAATCTTCCTAAAAAACTAATACAAATGTACTCTAAACATGTCACATATGGACATTTCTTAAAAAATTATTGAAACACTTTCTTATAAAACTAAAGTTAGAATTTTACCCCTGTCACTAACAGCAAGATAACAAAGTTCGATCAAAGAGATATATGTGATACAGTTTTCAAACTTTCAAGGATTCATTTGATAATAAGTGTGGAACTTGTTATGCGAATTATGAATTTGGTAATCATAAGGGTAGTCAATGAGATTCTACCAAAAATAAAAAATACTACTTAATTGAAGAAATAAAAAAAAATGACCAACCATCAAATGACGTGGCATTTAAGAACTTTAAATTTTAACTATTTTTACTTAAGTGTTGTTATGAATATCTGGACTACTTCAATGAATGTATCAGTCATGATCATGGCAAAATGTTGGGGGGTTGGGGGTGGAAGGGGGCAAGTCAACAGAAATTAGAAGTACTAAAAAGAGTAAAGAATTCGAAGGGAAGAATAATAATTCATGCGTTACCGAAAGAAATTTGAATTGAAACCGTCTAGATCAGTTGCTTCTCTCAATGCAATAAACCATTTCTTCTGCGTTTCTGGCATTTGCTTCAAATATTCAGGATTTTTTAAAACATCAGTTGCACCCAATCGGTCCACATTATAGAAAATTGGTATCACAGCCTGGCCATACTTTTTCTTGCATTCAAGAATCTGTACAAGTTCTTCCATGCAACATTTGGAAGAGGCATATCCTTCTGAGAAAATGATAATAGAAATCCTTGAATCTTCAATGGCATTCATACGATCTTGCCCAATAAGTTCATCATCCTCATTATCAATGGAAGTTTCAATCTTTGCCCGATACAACGCTGCACGAAGATGGCTAGTAAAATTGTTGCGGGTGTCTTTACCCTTGAAACTAAGGCAAACATCATACTTCACCTGACGATTACTGAAAAAATAATAAAAAGTCATCAACTTCCACTGATGAGAGATTCTTCAGATGCAGAGAAACATCAATTTACATACTCTTACATACTGGATGATGATAATTAAGAAGAGAGAAACTATCAGCAATCAGTGATGAAGATTATTCTTACGAAGTAGCATGTTAAAAGATAGTCTTACAATTACCAACAAAACCTAAGCAAAGCTAGTAAGCTAGGCAATATATAAGATCATCTCCAATGGTGTTCTTTATTTTAAAGAGCATATTTCATATAAATAAAGAGCATCTTCATTAATTTCTAAATATGTAAATATAAAGAATAAATTTTGTTTTCAAATCCAATGAACTCTTTAAATTTAATGAAAATGCTCTTTATTTTCAAGAAAGAGACTTAATATGAGAGAAAATTAATAAATAAAATGTATGGAAACTTGTAGTTTATTAATTAAAATTAGGATAAAGAGTGAAATTTGACTCTCTAGATGTGGAGAGTCAAACTCACTCTTTAATTTATATTTTAAGGATAAAGAGTCTATCAGACTCTTGTTTTTATGAATAGATTTTTTATAATAATTTAAGCCTGAAAACAAATCTAAAAGAGACAAACCAAGCAAAATGAGATCTAAACGACAGACACCTGTGAAATAACCAGTGCTGGTATGTAGAAAAAGGAATCTTATTTACCTTAAGCCGGACTGTGCTTCCTCAGTAGAGATGCAACTTCTACTGGACCCTTCCACCGCTTCCCCAGAATGTTGGTTGTATGATAAACAGAATCCACACTTCTTCACTTTGCAACATTCCAAATGTTTTCCATCGTTGTTGCTAACATAGAAATTAACCATGGCCTGACTGTCCTCCGAGAATTCAAGAAAGCCAGATCTATACATATTGCAATCATAACCCAGGAATACGTGATCTGACACAAAATAGTCAGGTGCATCATCTTTGTACCAACCCCGAAGAAAGCCAACAGCAACTTTCCGGTTGTTACCATCCTTAGTTTTAAGAAGCAACTCACAATTAACAATCAAATCATGCCTTTCATGATGCTGATCTCCGAAGGCTATGACAGTGCAAAAGGTCAAACCGTTTAAGTTACAATTGAACCAATCTTGTGGTAGCTCTATATTAGCTCCAGTACTCTGAAAGTTAAAACACTCTGGAATTTTATTTCCAGGGAAGCACAAAAAAGATGTTGCATCAGGGAAAACCATCTGTACAATAAAAATAGTCGTATGAGAGAAGGCAGAAAAAAAGTTGATATGAAGAGAATGAAATTGAAATCATATGAAAAGAGAGAGAGACACCTCATAAAATTCCCACCGATGAATTGAATTTTGCTGAATGTGAACTAAAGCATCATCCACAGTCTTTGCAAGTGCATCAGAATCCAGTTTCAAACAATTGATGAAGCTGAGAGCTCTATTTTGTGATCTCTCCATACTTGTCAGTAGGATTGATAAGTTTGATAATTTTTGCAGTGATGTGCAACTCTGTGCTTTTACATATTCTAGCTGGCATGGAAGATCTGGTAACCATTGAAGCCTAGAACAAAAGCTTACATCAAGCAACATCAACTTACAAAGCCTTTTAATGCTTTTTGGTATGCTCTCAAACATGTTTCCAGCTATTTGTAAAGATTTTAGGAAGCAATATTGGCCAAGACTTTCAGGTAACTCTGTGATATTACAATAACGTAGATTTAATTCCTCTAAAAAGGAGAAACCTGACCAAAAAGGAAATGCTAGATCCTTAGGAGTCCCAAAATATAATGCAATAGCTTCCAGGAGGGCTTTGACTTCACGTGCAGCAATATAATTCAACATCTTCGAAATAAAATCGACAATTCTATCTACAAAACTGGCTGGTGGCCTAACAAAATGGAAAATTATATACATATAAATATTAGTAATAACAAAAAATATATCAAAGACCAAAAACATGGTTTTATTTCCAATATCTAACTCTGATGAATGAAACTTACAAAATAATTGATCAAAGAAATATGTCATTTTTCTTCGTTCTTAAACATTAAAATATTAAATTGTTTCCCCAATTAAATTTCTCTCTTATATTTTATTAATTAAAAATGATTAGAAAATTGATTGGTATACTTTGCTAGTAAAAGATTTGTGACCAAAGGGCAGGTTCCCATTGAAAATCTCAAGGGCATCAAAATTTATATTTCATTGATGGAATTAGATTGCAAACTCTGAACAATATAATAATTAATCTGAAGCATTCCACATCTTGACGCTGAAAATAGTAAGAGAAGTTAAGCTGAAAAATACTTTAGCTTAATGAAAAAATATATTAGTAATTAGCTATCTGGCGACGTGGTATTTAAGAGCTTTAAATTTCAAGCTATATATTTGTTGTAAACATGACAAAAAGGAAAGTCAGCTAAAATGTCCAAAAGTAAAATTAATAATTCATCACCAGTCTCTATTTGAATGAAAGCCAGATATATTTGCTGCTTCTGTCAAAGCGATGCTCCATCTCTGCAGCATGTATGGACTCTCCTTAAAGAGTTCTTGAAGCTTGGCAAATCCATCCCCAAAGGTCCCAGTTAGCTTCTCTACATCTGATGGAACTATGTCATAGAAAACTGGTATCACGATTTGCCCATGTATTTTCCTGCTTTCAAGGATCTTAACGAGTTCTTCAAGGCTAAATTTAGAAGATGCATAGGCTTCTGAGAAAATGATAACCGAAATCTTTGAACATTCAATTGCATTCAAAAGGGATGGCAACATTTCATCACTTCTCCATGGTAAATCAAAGAAAGCTGCAATTTGTTTCCGCACCAAAGCTACACGAAGACGTCTGGAAAATTCGAGGCAGAAGGTGTCCCGGCCGTCATAACTAAAGAAAACGTCATGTTTGACCGCAGGATTACTAAAAGAAGAAGAAGCCATCAACTTTCACTAAAGGAAAGACTCTGCACTGCAGCAAGGTTAGTTGCCAAAAATGTAAAAGTTAGTAACCAAAACATCAAGAACTTCCCATCAAGTTTCACGGCAAAATTGGAAAAGTGGAAAACCAGAATCAGAATTCAACTTATAAATCAACCCCAGATTTCACTCTGAACCTACTGGAAACAGAAGATCGGGAACGATTAGATTCAATTATGTTACAGAACTAACCGATCCGATCTGGGTGATTTGCTTGAGTTCCAGTTGACTGTTTGCTTCGATAGGTTTTCTAGGAAATTTCAGATACTAAACAAAAACATAGCGAAGCATTCCCCTAGTTACTTTCTAACTTTTAGTTGTCCGTTTTCTCTCAGCAAGAGAAGCTATTGATGTAGTGAATCATATTTATCTACCTAAGGCAAAATTACATATTTTTATTCATAGTTTTAAAAACTATACTTTTCCACCCAATTTTAAACTCCGTAAATTCTGCTTTGACCAAGCTTTAACTAGTCAAATACCATTTTTACCTCGATCATACTAATGGGTAAATTAATAAATTACTTTCTAACCTTGAAATTGATAGAATTACAAAATAACCATTTTAACAGAGCTTCGCACAAACCCCTTCGGGTTTGAAAACCTACAGCAAACCCCTACGACCTGGGTGTCTGCTTTCTTCCTCTTCTTCAGTGAATAGCTCACCGATTACCTTCATTAACACACACCAAACATCTTCCATTAACATTACCTTCATTAACACAAATTAATAGAATAGAAGAGATAAGGAGAAAGAGAGGAGGCAGAGAAGAGAGAAGGACAAAGGGAGGAGGCGGATCCTGACCGTTAGCAAGCAGATCTTGGCGGCCAGATTTAACTGTCGCTTGTAGAAGAGAGAGAGAGAGAAAGGGAAGAGAGAAAGATGCGGAGAAGAGAGAACAGTAGAAGAGAGAGAAAGGAGGTGGTGGTGGTGGATTGGATGCTTTGGATTTGTTTGGAGATGATGATGGAAAGGTTAGAGAAGAGGATGCTACTAAAATAAATTTAAAAGGAATGTGGTTAGTTATAATTCTACCAATTTGAGGGTTAGAAATTTTTTTTACTTATTATTATAATAAGGGATGAAAATGGTATTTAACTCCTCAAAGTTGGTCAAAGCATAGTTTACCTTAACGGAGTTTAAATTGAGCGAAAAAGTAATTTCGCTTCATTCACTCCTATTGATAAAAGAATGACATTTACACGTTTGGGTAGCATCAGTTCACTAGGTTAGACACTCCAATCCTCGAGGGTGTGTTTGGTTAGAGGTTTGGAAAGATTGCTTCTGAAATTTATCTTTGATTCCAAACATTATCTTATTTGATTGCCAAGTAATAAAAAATTTATGGTAATCATCTAAGATCAATGATAATTACCCTAAATGATATAGGGGATTATATAATTACTGATCTAGTGATTATTATTAGAAGATTATCGAGTAATCCAAATTTTACTAATTTTACTCTTAATTATAGAAACATTTTTGGATACAAATGACATCATATATCTACCAAATAACAATTAGTCAAACTGTGTGAAATGATCTCTGTAACCTCATAAATTAATTTTTTGGACAAAAATGGCCCTTGTTTTACATAAATTAATCTTAATTTTGTTACCACCCTTAAGTACATTAAATTTTTTTGATAATAATGCCTTTATTTTGAAAATTATTTACATGAATACCATCCAAAACACCCCAACCACCAAAGACAAGCGTACAGTTGTCCAAACGCTTATCTTCGTATAGAGGGATGTTTTGTTAAATTTTAAACTTTATTGTGACTGGGGTGTTTTAGTTAAATTATCAAATATAGAGGGTTAAAGAATAATCTAAATAATAAAATAATAATATTATTATTATTAAAAAAGAAAGGCAATTCAGCAAAAGGTTTCTCCCGTAATCTTTACGGGGTATTTGGATCATATAATGTTTTATTATAGGAGATATTATATTAATAGAAAGAAATATCACCTTAAAGATTATTGAGAATATTTAGAAAATGTGTTTGGTTAATTTAAATAAATTAGTGAATAATATGTTTGATTGGGAAGATATGGGTGAGTATGTTATATAAATTATTAAATTGTCCTCCTTTTTAAATATGAATATAATAGTATTTTTTATTATTATTTTTTTAACAATTTCTTTTAACCTCCAACTTTTCAGATTTACCAAAAACACTCTAGCAATAAAAAACATTTTGAACTTTCCAAAAATACCCCTACCCACCCCAAGCCACTATCGATAGCCAGCCATCACCGCCAGTGATTGCGAGCAATGTCACGATCTGGCTGTGACGCCGATGGTGCCACAGATGTGGCCGTGAAAGATGTGGCCATGAAACAACCACAGATTTGGCTGTGAAATTGTCAGGTCTTTGGTCATGAAACGGCTAGATCTCGTCGTTTCCAACCATAGACAGAAAAGGCCTCACTGACACACTGCCGGCCATATACGGTCGGTCTTATGCTATTATGGCAACTTTCGGTAGCCTTTGACGGCGATCAATGACTGTTGTACAATGGCATTTCTGTAAATAATGACAATAATAAAGGTAATGTCGTTCGAAAAATTTAAAAGTGAGGACAAAAGGGTTTGCTTGAGTGAATTGGGTGTTTTGTAAATCTTAACAAATATAAGGATAATTTGGACCAAATGTTCAACTGTTTAAGGGCAACATGGGACACAAAATCGGATTCCTTAGGGTAAGTTTTAATAACAGCCCCAGCACCCCCCAACACCCCCCCCTTTTCCTTTTTCCAAAGGTAATATTCTCGACAACTTACCCCCCAAATGCCACTGTTTGTCATAAAGGATTTCATGAATATTTTTTTTACAAATCAACCAAACATCGTCATATGCTCAATTTAAAAAATTTTACCTCAGTTATCTAATATTATCCCAATCCAAACGGGCTCCCTCAAAGTAATCTATTTCATTGATAATCCCATCTATTTAGTAGTAAAATATTTTTGAAATCGAACGCACTCTGAAAGCCAAAAAAGGTATGGTTGGATTAAATCATATCACAAACTTATTTAATCCTAATTTAACATGTGAAAAAAAAAAATTAATCTTAAAATGTAAAGTATCTCGTAAAATAGTTAAATTTAATTTTCATTCCCCACATCCATGTTAAATTTGAAAAATTAATAAATTTGTAATTATTAACGCTATGCTTTCATTTGAAAAATCAAACATGTGGGGGCTACGCATAATGGAATTACACACCACCACTAACAGGGCTGTGCTTATCCCCTCATTTTTATGGATAGGTGGTACGATTTATTGTTTGCTGGATAAATTGGTAAATGAGTATTGATATGATGCAAATATTATATTAAAACTTTTATTAGTTGCTCAGGGTGTGCAAGGATGAAAGGTCATTTGTCTTATGGTCAATAGGATTAATTATGTTTTTTCCAACATAATGGTTGACGGTGGGTGGATCCACGAAGGAGAGAGAAAGCTGATGTCACCACTCACCAAAGTTTCTTGACAGGTATAAAGGGAGCGGTGAGTAGTGCCATGCTATATCGGGTTAAAATTTTCACAGGTGCCATGTGCTGTGTCGTGCCGTGGCCCATAAAGTCATGTCAAACAATCAAAACTCAAGCCTCACGACACAAACCATCACTCGATAGACTGTGTCGTGTCCTTCGTGAACTGGCCCACTACCACGTAAACTTTTCTCAAAAAATTTAAAAATTTTTATTTTCTTAAATTTGAAAATCGTATTGTATCGATCACATGTCAAATCCTAAATTTACGACCCCACACAGGCTGGCATTACACAGTTTGATGCCTTAGGCTTAGGCTATACCAAAAAAATCGTGAACCTTGCCGACAACAGGTCAGGCTAGGGAGGTCAGGTCAGGGCCTCAGAGTGGACCGTTAAGCAGTACGGCTATAATTATTTGGGGGTGGAAAATGACATTAGCCGAGACAATGCAATAAATGCAAGTCGGTGGATTCAAAGATATTAGAAAATTAGCATCTAAGCATTAAATATAAATAAATATAAAAGAGAGAGCTGCCTAAATTGGGAGCTTATAAGGTGTCAATTGAGGGCCGAGAGGGCTCATAGGAAAGGAAACGAGATACAGGGCACTTGATTGACGGCAACATCATATTATCAAGGTTATGTCATTTATATTATTTAATTATTAAATAATATAAAATTTTGATAATCTTAAAATATCAATAATAATTACTATTGATAATATTGGAGGTAATATGATTATTTCTATTTTCGTAGGTATTCTAAGATTACCAAAATTATCTTTTTTTGTTATAATTTTATCCCTTATTAATAAATATTTTGGATAATAATACCCTCATTTTAAAATAAATTTATATTAATATCCTATTTCAATTTACCCCCTGTTTAATTAAAATTTTAGACAATAATGTTCTTATATTTAAAATAATTTATAGACCACCACCACCACTACCACCCAACTGCCACCACCGACAGCGGGCCAACCACCACGAACTGCAGTCAAAAAGTCGTCGGAGTCCCTAAAAAAGAATGAGATTCGGTGGGAGGCTCCGAGAGGGTTCAATATGGTTGTTTCTGGCTATATTGATGGCGGAAAACGGCCATATCAGGTCAGATCTATTCTAACAATTTCCAATAAGATAGATGGATCTGACCATTAACGGCCATATCTGGGTGAGATCTAGTTGTTAACGGCCACAGACATGGTCGTTAATGACCATATCTATTCTAGCCGGAATAGATCGGCCACTAACGGCCAGGTCTGGCCCAGATCTAGCCGATAATGGCTAGGAATCTGGCATTTAATGGCCAGATCTGGCCTGATATGGCCAGAAACGGCCATATCGGAGCCTCTTAGTCATGGTGAGCTATTGACGAGGACTTTTATAGACTTACGACGGTGGCTTGCGGTGGCGGCAGGAGGTGGGGGTGATTTCATAATAAATTAAAGTTTTATATAAGCGGGGGTGTTTTAACTAAATCGAAATATTGGGGGTTAAAAGAAATTATTTAAAAATTAATAATAAAAATAATATTATATTAATATTTGAAAAAGGGACAATTTAGTAATTTAAATAACATACCCACCAATTTATTCCCCATAACCAAACATATTAATATAATATACCCACCAACTAACCAAACACATTTTCCTAAAGATTCTCAGTAATCTTCAAGGTAATCTATCTTTCCAATAATTCAACATTCCCCGAACCAAACGCCCCCATGTGGGGAAGGAAAGGAGGAGAAAGAGTTTAATCACTTGTGGGAAGGGGTGAAATCGAGTCGAGTATCTAATAAATTAAACTCAACTAGAGCGTTACAGTATCAAATTCGAGTTTGAGTTTGAATTTGATTGAGTCTAAAAAATCAAGTTTGAACTCGAACTCGATGCTTGAAATTGGAATTCGAGTTCGTTCAAGTTTTTTTTGAGTATTAGTTGAGTTTTATTCAAATTCGAATTCCAACTTAAGTTTGAGCTCATCGGAAAAAAAAGAAAAAAAACAGCAGTGCTTGATTATAGATTTCCTCACTACAACTTGCTATGTATTTGCAACCTAACTCACATCAAAGTTCAAACAACTATTACATAATAAATAGAAATTGTTATGCCAAAAAATACACTGACATCAGCACCACCAATCAAAATGTGATGTCAATCCCATCAATTAAAGTTCAACAAGAGCTAAAGAACAAAATAACATTAAGTATCAAAACCAAACCAACCTAAGCACATTTATATCAATCAAATCTTATTTTAAGATAAGGATTAAGGAGGGTCCCTAGGTGTCCGTACAACTTATAGAAATGTAATCATTACATTGAGCTCAAAGGTATAAATATGCACCTCTCTTCATAGAAAGGTGGGGGTTGGGCATATGAAAGTTTGGTATATATTTGAGCTTCAACCATTATTTTTCTTGATAAACAAAGCATTACATCATATTTGTACACATCATAGGCAATATCAGAAAAATAATTAGAGAGTAATAAAATAACAGTGGATGTAAGATTTGCTTTAAGCATCCGAACCACTATAAAAATCTCTCTTGTCAATCTTTTATTTATATTTTTTCAAACATATATCACCATTGCATCTAAAGGTGGAAAAAAACCCGTCCGACCCAACCCTTGGCAGGTTATAGGAATTGGTGGGCTGGGCCTAACTCGGCCTGCCAAAAAGTACGGGTCGAGTTAGGCCCCCCTCTTGACCAAAAAGGTTGGCCCGTGAACCCTAACCTGGCGGGTTTTGATGCGGGTAAGGCCAAGTTAGCCCATAATTTTTTTTATTTTTTCTTTTGTATAATTGTTTTTAGATAACTTTTCAAATATCAATAATTCAATTAAATTAATTTTTTTTGTTAACATTTCAAATATTAATTCAATTTTAATACAATAAAATTGTAATATAAGAAAAATTAGATTTATTCATTTATCAAAAAATAAAATAAGAAATTACAACAATTATTGTCTCATTAAAAACCTTACCAAGAAATACCCAACGGAACAAAAACGTGGTAAGGAAAAACGAGTGCAATAATTGACAATTAATTTACAAATTACAATTTACAAAACAACTAATTTGGGGGTTAACTAGGACTTCCCTCATCCGTATTATCTATATTACAAAATTGAGATGATTCTATTAAAGTATCATCGACAACCTCGTATTGATCCTGATGGTGCGTCTGTTCCCAATCTTGAAGACATATGAGGACTTCAATCATTTTTTTGTGAAAGTTTAGTCCTCATTTCATTTAAAATTCTTCCACTTGCACTAAATGTTTGTTCGGATGAGACGGTTGAGACAGGAACAAAGAAAACGTCCAAGGCAAGTCTTGATAATACCAGAAAAATACATTTTCTGGTTTTCCAATATTCTTAGACATTAAAGTTAGCTCTTTGTTGTGGATCTGTTGGTAACACTTCGAGGGTTCTCAAATATTGGTGAAGCTCATTACTCTGTAACTGCATGGAGGACAGGACATTCGTTGTTGGGGCTTCTGAAGAGGAGGTTGTGCTTCGGGTTCAAGTCCTCTTCGGCTTGTTAAGTGCACTTCAAGAGTTGAAGTCTTCATTTGTTTCTTCTGATTCAACTTCCCGAGGTATTTCGCTTCTTTACTGGTTCCCATACCTGTTTTCATATTGCAAATATACCTCTGCAAGACACTCTCTTACCTCTCCTAGTTGATTGGCATATGCTTCGTTTTGTAAATTTTCAGTTAATATGTTTAAACCATTTTTTAAACCTGTTACTTTAATTCTAGGATCAAATATAGCACCTAAACAATAAAGAAAATGAATGGGTTTCCAATATTTTTAAATTTTTTTTTTTCCATTGCCTGTATTGGTCCCGCTAAAATTTCATTATTTTTGATTTTTCTAAATAAATTTGAAATTTTAATAATTGTATGTATTACAAATGGACTAATAGGATAATACATACCAGAAAGTTGTAAAGTAGATTGATAAAAAGTTTTAAGAAAAGAATGAAAATTTTTAGCCATATGCCAATCATTTTCTACCAAATAATAAAGACCTCTATTATTTGCTACAAAATAACTAATTAAATTTGCATAAGGTAAACATGAATCAAACATTAAATAAGTACTATTCCATCTAACAGGCATGTCTAATGCAAAAGTTCTAGGAGACATATTTGATTTTATACAAGCATCTTGAAATTGAGTATTTTTTTTTATTACTACTAGTAATCTAAGCTAAAAAAATCCCTAATTCTATCAATATTATTTCTAATTTTTTTCATACCACTTTTTACAATTAAATTAATAATGTGACATGTACATCATTGGTGAAAAAACTTCAAATTGTCATAAAAAGGAAAATCAATTTTAAAAAAATCTATAGTTGCATTATTTAAAGTTAAACTTATTACTTTATTAACAACATCATAATCTTCTAAAACTTCAACAATTTTATTATAAATTTTGTTGATCACTATGATCCACATCCATTAATCTAAATTCCAATAAAGCTTTATTTAATTTACATTCTTTATCAAAATAATGACTAGTCACATAAATATAATCTTGTTTACCACTCCAAATATCGACGGTTAGAGCCATACTAACATGACAACTATGTATTATATTTTTTAATTCTAATTTCATTTTTCCAAACAATTTTATTAAATAATTTCTAGTTGCAGTTTTAGAATAACTTTTAAATCCTAGAAAAAATGAATTTTTAATAAATTTTTCAAAATATTTATCTTCAGCCATATCAATAGGTTGATCAGTTGCAGCAATATATAAAGCTAATTGTTCTCTATATACATCAGAATTATAAGGTCAAGCAGTACCCATATTAGTTATTTGAGTTTGATTGGTTTCTCTATTTCCATATTGAGTAATATGTTTATTAGCATGCCTTTTTAAAGTACTAGTACCGTTACCTGAGTCAGCTTTATAAATATTTTCACAATACTTGCATCTTGCTTTCTTCACTTGAACTCCATTTCCTGTCTTGTAAAACTTATCGAAATGCACCCAAATGTCTGATGTGTGTCTATCGTTGGTTTTGATAGCAGTTGATGAACTTGTTTCTGCTTTAGATGAAGTTGGACGAGGACGACTTGTAGAACCACCGCGAGTTGTAGCAGCATAGGGAGGAATCGGGGGAATATTATAAGGTGTATCGGATTCTGAGACTGTGAAAGCGGGACTATTTGAATCTACTGCATTTATGTTAGTAAATTCAGGGGGACTAAGATAGTTTCCTTCATCATTGAAATCGATGGGATTGAAATATCTATCCATTATACTTAAAAAAAAAAAAAAATTGATATAGAAGAAATAAAAAATTAAAGAAGGAGAATTGAAATTTGGAAATATGAATTAAAAATTGCAAAAACTAATAAAAATTAAAATGAGAGCAAATTGACAACAAAGAGAATAATTGAGAGATTTCAATAGAGATTAGAGAGAATGACAGAATTTAGCTACCAAATGTCTACCGAATAACAATAACCTAAGCCCCCTACAATTTAGAATTTAGCTAAAACACCTTAGCTTGAAAAAATTTAAAAGTAAACAAAATACCCCTAGCCACCAAACACCACCGCCAACCGCTAGCCACCACCGTTGGTCACCGGCAATAGTCGCCATATTGACACACAATAGGTGGGATTTGGTCAGCCATGCACCGATTTGGCTATTTCCAGCCATATTGAAGGCCGAAAATGGCCAGATCGCCATGGATTTGGCCAGGAACGATCAAAATAAATTAGCCATTTGTAGCCGTTTTCGGCTAGATCCACAGTGATCTAGCTGTTTTTGGCCTTCGATATGGCGTAAAGCGACAAACGATACGAATAGCCTGATTTCGTTAGTCGTGCGCCGTTTTGGCGACTGACGCCAATGATGTTGGGTGGTTGGGGATATTTTATTAAAATTTAAACTTTGTTGTTGGGGGTGTTTTAGCTAAATTCTCAAATATAGGGGGGTTAAAGGAATTTTTTATTATTATTATTATTATAATATTAAAAAGGAAGATCAATTCAGTAAAAGTCTCTCTCGATAATATATTATTCTTCCTAACCAGACATCTTAATTTTATATATATATAAGGGCATTTGTGTCTGGAATTTTATTAAGGGTAAAACTGGAACAAAAACAGGAGTACCACGGTAATATATATATATATAAGGGCATTTATGTCTAGAATTTTATTAAGGGTAAAACTGGAACAAAAACAGGAGTACCACGGTAATCTTAAAATACCACCATTTGAGTCGGTAATCACATAATCCCCTGTGGGGGTTTTTGGATCACATAACGTTTTATTATAGGATGATGTTATATTAACAGAAAGATAGATCACTTTGAAGATTACTAGGAATGTTTAGAAAATGTGTTTGGTTGGTTTGAATAAATTGATGAACAATATGTTTAGTTGGGAAGATAAATGAGTGGGTATGTTATATAGATTACTAAATTGCCCACATTTTTAAATATTAAATATAATATTATTTATTATTATTATTATTATTATTTGAATCCTTTCTTTTAGCCCTCTACATTTCAAAATTTGCTAAAATACTCCAACCATATAAAACTTTAATTTGTAGCAAAATCACCCCCACCCACCCCAAGCCACTGTTGGCAATCAGCCATCACTGCCGGCCGCCGCCAGCAGTTGATGGAATGACACACAACTGGCCGTATATGGTTGGTCGTGCGCTGGCAAAGTTGTTTCCGTCCACGGTCATTTCACGGCCAAAGATGTGGCCATGAAACAGCCATATAAACGGCCAAATCTTGTCGTTTCCTACCATGGATCTGTGATCCGTGATAAAAAAAAGCCTTATTGGCGCACAATTAGCCATATCCTGTCGGTCATGCACCATTACGGTGATTGACGAAGGCAACCGATGGTGGTAAGTGGTCTTTAGTGGCTAGGGGTATTTTGTTAACTTATAAATTTTTTTGTGGCTGGAGTGTTTTAGCTAATTTCTCAAATGTAGGGGGGTTGGGGAATTGTTATTTGGTAGATATTTGAGAGCAATTGTGTTCAAAATGGTATTTAATTAAGGGTAAAATATGTATAAAAATTAGATTACCCAATAATCTTTTAATCTCAAAGGGTGGGGGAGGGTATTGGATTACCCCTTACATTACCGACAGTAAACATTATTTGCAATAAAAGATACTCGTAAATTTTATTACTTCCAAACCAAACACCGAAATATTGCAAAATAAATGAAGATTACCCATGTTATCTTATATGCCTCTGATCCAAATGCACCTTATATCACCTCTCATATTACATTAGTAATAAAAGAGTACCAAAATCTTTTATTATTTGTTGAACCAACAAGGTAATGACCAAATTAAGGGATAGATTACTTGAGTAATCTTCCAAGGGCCCTAACCAAGTGCCCCCTGACAATAATATAAGATATTATTATTGGGGGAGAACGACTTATACATACCCAATATTTATCGTAACGATAAGTTGGTACCCAAAAGGTTTTGAAATGACAAATAGGTACTTTCCGTCATGTTATGTTAGTGATTTCTGTTTATTACTGTTTATTAATAGTGAAAAGACTAAAATGCCCTTAAAAGTTTGAATTTTAGTTTTTTATAAATTTAAAAATTTCAAAAAACCCCCTAAGTTTACAAATTTCACTAAATACCCCAATATATAAAAAGTTTTATAAAATAACAAAAACACCCCCACCCCCACCGAAGTGCAGATTCCGGCCACCACCGCGGAATGCCGGAAAGAAGCACGCACGCACTATGATCAGTCGACGCTGCCGACCGCCTTTTCGGCCGTGATCCGTGGCCGATCTGGCCGGAAAAGGCCGTATCTATGGCTAGATCGGCCGTCACGGATCGGCCGGAAAAGGCCGATCCGCCGTTCTTCTTGACGGCCGATCTTGCCTTTTTCGGCAAGATCCGTGGCGATCCGACCAGGAAAAGGAAAGATCGGCAGACGTTACGACATAGATCCGACGGTCGTGTCGTAACGCAATCTTTCCGCTGATTCCTCGGCGGTGGTGGCGGAATCGCACTTGCTTAGGTGGGGGTGTTTTTGTTATTTTATAAAACTTTTATATATTGGGGTATTTAGTGAAATTTGTAAACTTAGGGGGTTTTTTGAAAATTTTAAATTTATAAAAAACTAAAATTCAAACTTTTAAGGGCATTTTAGTCTTTTCACTATTAATAAACAAGATAAATGTAAATCACTAATAACATGACTAAGGTACCTATTTGTCGTTTCAAAACCTTTTGGGTACCAACTTGTCATTACAGTAAACTTTGGGTATGTACAAGTCGTTCGCCCTATTATTGGAGTAACGAGAGATTACCCCTAACCAAATGCACCCTAAAGATAGTTAATGATATTCTTCTATTAAAAATTATATTTATTTAGAAAATGTTATGAGGATGTATATGGTTTAGGATTATAGATTTTCTTTATTTGATATAATGAATATTGAAGAACTTATTAATTTTATAGTTTCTTTTCTAAGTTTTTGTTTTTATTGAAAATGGATTAATTTGAAGGTGATATTGGCATTAAAATATTAAATTGATTGTACTTATGTGTATGATGTACTTTGAGGACACCATTATTATTAATTATATCTTTTCAAATACAATCACATGTTCGGGAACCTTGTGATTATTTTCTCTCTCTCTATATATATATATATATATGTATTTTACATCAAACATTACTACATTAGGGATATACATGTAATTTTTTCTATACAATAATTGACTGTTGACTAGAAACTTCAGTGCAGGTGGGGTTGTACATTGTAATATATGGAAAAGACTCTGGTCTTTTAGCACTATCTCTCTACTGATCTGAACACTGTCTCAAATTGCCGTCGGCCTTCAGTTTCACGACGATCGAGTCAAAATCTGGGTTAAATCTCTATTGCCAACGTGGTAGAAGTTAATGGCTTCATCTTCGTCAGTGACTAATACTCCAGTGAAGTATGAAGTTTTCATCAGTTTTAGGGGTGAAGATACCCGGCAGGGTTTTGCCAGCCATCTTTGTGCAGCTCTACGTAGGGAAAAGGTTGCTACTTTCATGGATAGAGAACTACGGGGGGGAGATGAAATTAAACCATCACTCCTCGATGCAATTGAAAAGTCAACGATTTCAGTCGTTATCTTCTCCCAAGGTTATGCATCTTCCGCATGGTGTCTTGATGAGCTTGTGAAGATCGTTGAATGCAAAAATAGACCTACAAACAGGCAGATCTTATTACCGGTTTTCTATCACGTAGATCCAACAGATGTAAGGAATCAAAGTGAGACTTATAGGCAGGCATTAGCAGAGCTTGAGGAAAAATATAGAAAAAAATGGCAGAATGAGCAGAGATTGAGAGAAAATGTGAAGAAATGGCGAGCTGCTTTGACCGAAGCGGCAAATATATCTGGACATGATACAAAAACCACAAGGTAACTGTTACCTAGTGTTAATTCTCGTTGAGGTTTCTGTTATTTTCATCATGGGACGTGATTTTTATCTTAATTTTTTTACTTATATATAAAGTTTTAAACTTTGATAATTTACAGATGTGAGAAAGTGTTTGGAGGTAGTTATTATGTTTATCATCTTAGTAATTCCTAAACCATTGGATTGTATGGAATCCACTAAACCGGATGCTTTTATTTATTTATTTATTTATTTTAGAACCATAAAAGTAAATATTTGAAGTAAAAGTTTAGCGAAAGAAGAATAATTTATTTTATTACAATTATATCCTCGCTTCAAATTGAAGATGAAGGCTCAAGAGGAAAATAGTGGTGGCTAAAAATCACTTCCCTTGATATTCCTAGTTTACAAACAAAGGATTGATGCATTTTCATTCTTGTAATAGCCCGAGCCCAAACATACAAGATATTATTTATTTTTGTCCATTTATTTAATTAAGATGATTTTTTTTTTTTTGTTGATCGGGGCGTCCGACCAGCTTACTAATCCTTTAGGTCCCTAAAGTTAATGATTAGGCAAGCGGGTCATAGTGATCACCCTTATTAGGGGTTAAGGTAAATCAAACTCAACACCTCTTGAGTAATACACTTAAGAATAGTTGACTACTTAACCATCCAGTGCTAGTTAAATCATTCATGTTGGGTTAACTACTTGTGTAAAAATTTACCTGGCCCTAACCAATATAAAGTTTACAGTATCTTAAAAGAGCCAATGATTTGATTGTAGATAATAATTTAATTCTTTAATTGAACTTGATTATTGGAATTATTTATCACTATCCACTACACGGATTCCATTCTTGTTTCGTGTACTGTAACTTTCAGCGTTATGATATTTAGTATTTCCTTCAAACAAACGTTTATATTGTTAAGAATATGCATTTACTTCATAGATTCAATTAATTAAGCTGTTATATTGTTTAATCTTCATTAAATCATCTATTGGGAATTAAAATTATTTTTTCTATTTTTCGGTTGATTCATACTTTGTTATTCTTTGTTTTCCATATATGCTAGCAACGAAGCTCAACTTGTAGAAGAAATTGTCAACAATATTTTGGAGAGATTGGATCATATGTTCCCGAGTGAAGATAAGGGGTTAATAATTGGAGTGGAACGTAGCATCACAGAAGCTGAATCTTTACTTCGCATGGGATCAGAAGAGACCATTAGTATTGGAATATGGGGAATGGGTGGTATAGGAAAGACAACTATTGCTAAAGTAGTATTTAATAAAATCCAAAATCAGTTTGGCAGTCATTTCTTCTATGAAAATGTTAGGGAAACATCAATGAATCTCGATCAAAGGATCTTCACAAAGCGAAAGCGTGATAACGAAAAAGTTCTTATTGTTTTAGATGATGTCACTTTGATAGAACAAATAGAATCTCTAATTGGAAAATTTGTAAATCGCTTGGGTCTAGGAAGTCGAATTATTATAACCACAAGGGATAAAGAAGTGCTTCAATGTTATGGTGTGCCTTTCGAAAATATATACGAGGTTAAAGGATTATCAGATCCTGAAGCTCTTAAGCTTTTCAGTTGGTATGCCTTTAAGAAAACAGAACCCGATTCAAATCATCAGGATCTATCAAAGAGGGTAGTAGAATATGCTCAAGGTATTCCATTGGTTCTAAAAGAATTTGGCAAATTTTTATACCACAAATTAGATGTTTGGGAAAGTGCAAAAGATAAACTGGATGTTGGGGCAAGTGCAATAGATAAACTACAAGCAAATCTTCTCCGAGAAATCCAAGAGAAGCTAAAAGTCAGTTATGATGAATTACGTGCTACTTATCTGAAGGATCAATTTCTAGATATTGCATGTTTCTTTAAAGGGGAAAGTAGAGATTTTGTATTAAATTACTTGGATGCCAATTATTATAAGTTTAAGAGCACAAGCGACTTAGATGATCTCATTAATAAGTGTCTTATAAGGATTACAGAAGACAAGAAGATATCAGTGAATGATGTGTTACAAGTAATGGCTTGGGAAATTGTTCGTGAAGGCTCTAGATGTCGTGCAGAGCGCAGCCGTTTGTGGGACCATAAGGATGTCTCTTATGTACTGAGAAACAATGCGGTAAGAATTTAACTTATGTATATCTAGTAATAAATTATCTTAGAACTTTTCTATTGTGCAAATGAGTGTATGGTTTTATCATTTTTTTTTTTTTTTTTGGTTCATTAGGGAACTGAATACGTTAAAGGCATATGTTTGGACATGTCTCAAAGGACTCCTTTTAAAGCTAAAGGGTTTGGAAAGATGTATGACTTGAGATTCTTCAAAGTACATGACTCACACTATGAGCAGAATAATGTTAAGAAGGTGCTTGTTTCCAAAGACCTTAGCTTTGTTTTCACTGAGCTAAGGTACCTTTGCTGGTATGGCTGCACTTTGGATTCATTGGAGAAAAATTTTGATACCGAAAACCTTGTTGCACTTGACATGCCTCATAGCGAAGTGAAAAGATTGTGGACTGACGATAAGGTATACATTTTGATACTTATAAGGAGATAACTTTTTTTTTTAACTTTTTCAACATAACATGTTAATTAACGTATTTCTTATTGTTCTTATTTTTATTGTTTTGGTCACAGCGTTTTGAAAAACTAAAACACATTAATCTCAGTCACTCCAAGGACTTAGTTGAAATCTCAGGTTTTTCAGTCTTCCCAAATCTGAAGAGCTTGATTCTAGACGGTTGTACCGGATTGAATAAAATTTCCCCAACAATTGAACACCTCAAGAAGCTTGTTTTCTTGAGTCTGAGGCACTGCAAAAGCCTTAAGAGTCTCCCGAGAAATATTTCTGAACTGGAATCTCTTGAACATCTTCTTCTCTCAGGCTGTTCCAAACTTGATGGATTATCTGACGACTCAGGAGAGGTTGAGAACATTCCATTGAGCTTTGAAGACCTTTCTAAGTTATTGCATCTTGACTTAGGAAACTGCCAGAAGCTTCATTTCTTACCACAGCTTCCAAGTAGTTTAGAGTCAATAGATGCACACAACTGCAAATTATTGGAAGCATCATCCGTCTTGTCGATTATTCTAGGCCCAACCAAGGAATCCGTGAAAATTAACTTCAGCAACTGTTTCAATCTGGATCAAAAAGCACTTCAAGACATTATAAAACGTGTTCTAGACGGCATTGAGGTAAAGTCTCTCTCACTTATTTATACGATGTTATTAATTTCATCTTCTTCAAAAAAAATAAAAGTGTCTAATGAGTTAAATTGATGATTTATTGGCATAGAAACATCGTTGTCAAATACGAGCTTGTATCTGTTTCCCTGGAACTGAAATCTCGGAGTGTTTTAAATTTAGTCATCAAAATAACGGATCTTCTATAACTTTCAAGCTACCACAAAGTCTGTGGAATTGGTCTTTTGTCAGTTTCGCTGTCAGCGCTATTGTAGAATTTGGTAACTATGAAAATAAGGGCGAGGGATTGAATATTCTCTATGAATGTAGAGATGGCACAACCGTATTTCACAATGGCAGCTTGAAGGGTTGGGAATGTAAAGCTGGCCCCCGAAACGTTACCAAGGATCATGTATTCCTTGGTTATGATTTCCTCAAGTATGATGCAAGAACCTGTAACAATGACAAGATGACCATCCAATTTTATGCAAAGGATTCAAACGGAAAATGCATAGATGCTTGCGAGGTGAAGAAGTGTGGATTTCGTTTGTTGCGTTCTCAAGACAGAGAGAATCAAGTAGAAGATGGAGTTGCAGTTGCTATTGAGGAGGAACGGGAAGACGAACGAGGACCGAAGAGATTGAAAGTGTCAGATTGTTCGTGAGATCTGTCGTGAATTTTGTGATTTTTAATCTATTTTTTCATAATATTAGAATTGATTGGAAAATAAAAATATGAAAACGCTTTTGACATATTTTTCTGAAAATAGTATTTGAAAAGGTGCAAAATAAAAACGCTTTCAACAGTTTGACCGAATTTGTTTTAATTATAGTTTGTATTAATTTTATTATTTATTAATTTTAATAATTAAATAATTAATAATATTCATTAATTATTTAATTACATTATTTTTATACTGAATTTTACCTTAATTCTTTTTTTTTTTAATACTTAATTTATATAAAAAAATTAAATATTCATTATCATTAAATATTTGTATTAAATTTTATAAATATTTAATCTAAAATTACTAGAATGATTTTTGTTTTCTTAGGTCTTAAGCCCATCTAACCTTTATAAAATAGATCTTGCAGTTATGATTGGTTTATTATTTTGAGTAGTATTTTTGAAAAAGTTGAGTTGGGTTGTTATTACAAGGTAGAATTTGAAAATTAACAAAACATCATTTAGGTTTGTTAATTTAGCTAAACACCCCTTATAATAAAACATTAAAAATTAACAAAAACACTCTTACTCACCTATTAAATGTCGGCCACCACTATTGGAGGATGGCCGAAAGTCACTGTAATGGCGTACGATTGGGTGGATCTGACCAGTTGTGCGTTGATATAGCTTTTTTCGGCAAAATCCACCATGGATCCGGCCATATCTGGTCGTCAGCATCAGCCATATCTTGGCTGTTGTTGATGACTAGATGTGACCAAAGATTTAGTTGTCAACCGCAAGATCTTTGCTTGTAGATCTGACATTTTTCGATTAGATCCATGATGGATCTAGCTTAAAAAGGCTAGATCGGTATACGATCGGTCAAATCCAGTCAGTCATGCATCATTACGCTGACTTTCGGCTACCCTCCAGCAGTGGTAACCAACTGTTGGCATTCAATAGGTGGATGTGGGTGTTTTTGTTAATTTTTAATGTTTTATTATAGGAGGTGCTTAGCTAAATTAACAAACCTAAAAGTTTGAAATATGGTTAAATAGAATATAATTGGCTTTTGAGAACAGGGAGACAAATATGAATTTTAGGTAGGATAGGAATATGACAGGTTTCCCCTATCCTATTCCTATCATTTCCAAAATACACATTTGTTTCCCTATCTGAAACACTATTACATTTTATTCAATTATTTTAAAACCTCTAAGTTTGTTAATTTAACTAAATAGCCTCAAAAAAAAGTTTAAAAATTAACAAAAACACCTCCACCCATCCACCTATATTTGCTAGATTCTGGCCACCACCGTTAGATGGTGGTCGGAATTAGAATAATGGCACACTGTCGACTGGATCTGGCTGATAGTGCATCGATATAGCTTTTTTTGGCTGAATCCATAATGAATCTTGTCAGAAAAGGACAAATTGGCCATAACAACCAAATCCAACCGATCATGCATTGATACGACGACTCCGGCCACCCTCCGACGGTGGTGACCAGTTGCGAGTATTTAATGAGTGCGTGAGTGAGGATATTTTTATAATTTTTAATACTTTTATTATATGAGTGTTTAATAAATTAACAAATTTAACGAGTGTTTTTGTTAATTTTTAAATTCTACCTCGTAATTATCCTCTACTCTTATTTTTTTTTCAAAAATAAACGCATTAATATTTAATGCAAACCCTTCTTCCCGTCTCCCCTCCCCCATACCTTTCTGTCACTTCCAAAATGGCAAACCAAAACCCAGATAAACCAAACCGACGGCAATGTGTACACAAAACCCCGTCTCTTTCTCTTCACTTCCAAAATCTAGATCTAACAAATCAAACCTTGAGCATACAGATAAATTTCGCCGCTTGTTTCTGCCATTGTGTTTGATTCTCCGGCCACTATCTTCTTCCACAACAATACTATAACCACAACTTCATGAACAAATAACCGTTTACTGATTCTAATGAAACAACTTTAAATGCAATTTTATGTACCCTTGAACGAGATCTCATTAATTTAGCTTAAAAAGCGAATCTAAATACAATGATTTTGATGAAATAAAATGGTTTCAGAGTAAAATACATGTGAGTTGCTTCTTTAGGAGAGAGAGGAGACATTCTCCGCATTTTTGTGTCAACTGAGAGCAGGGAGACTGAATTTAAATGGTAAGTTTTTTTCGTTTTTTCGTGATTTTCAGGACATAAGAGTAGAAAATGTATGCCATATATATATAATGTTAGTTCTTGTAATGTTGTTGATTGTTGATATGCCAGTGCCTAATCATTGAAGTTCAGACAGATAAGTGCAATGATCAATCAGAAAGATATGTCAAATCTTTTATATGCCTGTTTTATGTGTAATGGATCAATAAAGTATATAATCATAACCAATTTAAGGTAATTGAGCTTCACGGTAGAAATTTGTAGATGCATTACTTAAAAGATTTAGAGTTTAATTCTTAAAGGATTCGGAGTTCGATTCTCTTTAATTGTTAATAAGGGTGATCACTAGAAGGTTTATCCGATCGTTAATCGTTAACTTTAAACCCCAAAAGATTAGTCGAGTCCTTAACTTCAAAGCTCGAGGAGGCATTAGGTTATTCAAATCAAATGAGTGTTATTCTTTGATCCACTAGTCTTCATTCAAATCAAATGAGTGTTATTCTTTGATCCACTAGTCTTCGCAATAATTGTTGAGAAAATGATGCTTTGATAGCCTGCCTGCCAGGCTAATGAGTAAAGTGCATCATTCTTATCTTGCAACATTCAGGCATTTTTACCAATATATGCTAACTTGGGTCCCTCTTGCTTGTTTCTCTTTTTGGTTTAAGCCAAGGATCCCCAGAGAAGTTGAATAAGGAGACACAATATGACAAACTTATCAGGAATACTTATTTTGTCCTCTAACCACTTAGGTTTGACTGATTAACATATACCCACCAACTAATCACTTAGGTTTGGTTGGATGGTAAGACTCCGAATGATTCAGAGATCTTGTGTTCGAGTCTCATAAAGTGACTATTTAAGATCTTTAATAGATCTCGATGTTTAGTTGAAGTATGCGCAAGTTTGAGACTCGAACACCTTGATTAAAAAAAAAAAAAATTCCATTTACACACCAACTTTTTCCCAACTTATCATCATTGGTTGCTTCTTGACCACTTTTTTCTTTTTTAAATCCTTCTTCTTTTGATGTGGCAATACCTGAATAGAATTCATGTCTTTACCTATTGCCACTATGTATGCAAATCCAACAAACTCCCAAAACACAAATCAAGGGTTTGCTTAATTTATCAGAGTATTTTATTTACAAAGACATTATGCCGAGTGAACTGGATAAGTCTACACAATTAGAATAATAATATATTCAATTTGGATTGAATGATTCTCTTGTATTCACCAACATATCTAAAGGGCAGTTTTATAAAAAAAATTGATAGATACCAAACAAAGTTTGCTTCAGAAGATGGTAACAACAAGTGAGTGGGCAAATTCCTTTAAAAAAAGTTTTGTAAAATGGTGGGTTAAAGACAGCCAATTTGCAACTGGTCTTTTCTTATTAAAAGCTTTTATCAAAGCTTATTATAGGTCCTTGAGAACTCTATCATTGTTCCTCCAAACATCTCTTTCTTATCCAGTGTTATGCATGGGAAATCAAGGGTTGACGTGGAGTCACATGACGAAACGTGGTTTGCTCCCGTCAGAACGGTAAGCGCACGACAAGCCTGTCAAGCGCCCTGGAGCTCCCACGTGTCCGCTTACCTGCTCCAAATCGCGTAAAATCAGCTTGGGAAATGGGTAATGGGACGTAAAGCCAGATTATGTCCTAACATTCACACCAACCCAAGGATTTAATGATGATTACACGCATTCAACTTAATATAAGAAGAGGAAGACCCCTTCATGAGGGGGATTCGATCATTTTACATTTGAACTCTCTTACTAAACAAAGCTTTGTATTTACTTTTCAATCATTTGTAAGTCAGTCCGCCTTAGCGACCTGACCCACCATATTAATATAAATCAGTGGATGTAGGATTTACTATCTTAGCATCCGAACCACTTTAAAAGCTCTCATTGCATTTATTTCATATTCATAATCTATATTCACGTGTGTTCCTTGTCCAATCAACGCTGCGCACGTGTCAATTAGTTGGTGCCTAAATCGTGCATTAACATCCAGTTTTGTATATTATTTCTTATTGTTCAGTTTTGTAGTATTATCTCTTACTATTTGATTTCTTATTGTTTATTTTTAAATTGGTCAATGAAATTTTGATTGTTGAATTATGATTGTAACGTCGTTTATGCAAGTTGAAATGGTTGTTGCTGTTGGGACTTGAGTGGAGTTTTATTGTATGAGTGACAGCGGAGTTCAATTTAGGAGTGTTTTGGCGTTGCTGTTGGTCTTTTACTCTTTTCTGGAGTTCATATGCGTCTTTTTTTTGTCAAGGACATGATAAGTTTCTTTGTATATTCTTAAATTGTTAACAAATTCAAAGAGGTTAGTCTCTCTCGTGAAATATAACACACCAATTATAGAAATCATTCATACCAATGTGGGAAGGAAAACACTTTACTGCTTGAATGGTTTACAATTAAGACTTGACTGTCTGGCTAATGTTATATTTATGTGTATTTATTTGAGTTCTATTTCTCTCTGCAATAGTTGATAAAGAAGTATCAAATGACTCGAAAATGGGATGAAAAGCTTGGTTTTGAAGAAGATAAGGGCAGTGAAGAGAACCACAACCAGAACAACACCAACAACGTTGAGAACAACAATGCAACTATGGTATATTTTTTATTGTTTAAATTCTTATTGTTAGTCTCTCTCGTGAAATATAACACACCATTTAGTTTATTGGGTTGCTGATGTTTTGTTTTGTTTGTTGGAATGTTCTGTAAATATTAAGGTTCACGAAACAAGGTCGCACTCTCATGAATCTGCTGATGAAGAGAAAGTGATGACTGAATTGTGTGGTTTATATGATTTGTTTTTATGACAAACACTATTACATGAACCCCATCAGGCTAGTGTGGTCAAGCATCTAGCATGTCCTCTCTGATTTCTTTGTAACCAATGGCTGCTCCGGAACCTCTCAATAGCATTTTTTGCAATGGATTCTTTAAAAAAATATAAGTTAAATTATTTGCGTTATGTTTTAGTCTCTACAGACTAAGGTCATTGTTAGGACTATTGAAGTATTTACCGTTTAAAGTTCTTCTTTACAGGTTCCAGCATTGGATCACAACGGAAAAATCATTGGAGAGAGTATTGACTTGATTGAATATGTTGACAGCAACTTTGAAGGACCTTCTCTTTTCCCCGATGTAAGATGTGCATCCTTTCTTAAAATATTTTTAAGCTGAAGTAATGTTATGAAAATATTGTAGGATCGTGACAAAAAGAAGTTGGTTGAAGAATCGTTGTCCTACACTGATACATTCAACAGGGATGTATATACTTCATTCAAAGGAGACCCTGTAAAACAAGCTTGTATGTGTTGAAAGGTGTTGTATTTCCATGTTTAGGGGTTTTTGTATATAAACTGAACTAAAAAATTTAGTTGGGGTTGGTGATCTAGAATTTTCAAGAGATTAAATGTAAATTTAATCTGATTCTTGAGTGTAGGACTCTCTTCAAGATGTTAAATCCGAGTATGCTGTTTATGAGAGCATCCTCTTTGGAAAGGTTAATTTGGGGATTAGCCGCAGATTTTGTTTGATTGGTTTTGTTTAGATTTGGGGATTGGTTTTGGTGGGTAGGGATGGTAGATCTTTTTAATTGGGGTTAGTGATCTAGAATTTGAGTGTTATGTGAAATTTTAGGTTTTGATCTTTGAGATGGGTGATATTGTTGGAAATTTTGATGCGGGTTTGGCTGGCTTTTGTGAAATGTAGCGAGAGAAGAGTTGTGTGATTTGTTAAGAGTTTGATGAATTCATTTCTTCAAGAAAGAATGTAAAGAGAGGGAATGAAAGAATGAAGATTCATTTGGATCTAATATTTTATTTATAAAATATGATAAAATTAATATTACTTCATTTTGTACATAATATTTCTTTACAACAACAATAAACATATACTATTTATTTTGTATATAATATTCTTTTTATTAATTTCTTTAATTATTAATTCAATATAAAATAAACTTCAATATAAAAAATATATATATTTAAAACCACAAATAATAATAATAATGTAAAAAATATATAATAACTGCCCAATACACGAGCTTTAAATCTAGTTAATAATGGAACAGATTCGGGTATTCATAAAAAATGCAGTATTACAAAAGTTGTTCATATTCAAATTTGATTTTCCGATATTTAAATTAATTGAAACATTGTTTTAAAAAAAATAAAAAATAATATATGTTGCTATATTACTGTTGCCAAAATGAAATTGAATAATATTATTGTTTGACGAGTCAGGACCTAAAGCCTTCTCTAGGCTGAGTTACCAATTTCAACTGTTCTCAAAATTCCTAACCTATTTATCGGCAAACAAGGAGCTATGAATTGCTAGGGTTAGAGAGGTTTTGTAGAGTGGATGTCAATGGTTCAATGAGTGGTGTCAAATTGAATTTTAAACGCCAAAATCAGCTAAAATTTGGCCCAAAAGATCAAGGTACACATGAGTCACACGTGTGTTTAGTTGGTGTAAAATCCGCATCAACAAAATTGATGTCATAATATTTGAAAATAAACCCATTTCCATTATGTTATCTCAACGAATCATTATACCATAAAATCACTCTTTAAATTAAGACAAATTCAACACAAGCAATAACAGAATTCAACACAAACCAATAGCAAATTGCAATAGCTATGATCAGTCGATTGACGATGAAGGCAAAAGAGCAATAGAGAGTCGAAGACCAAGAACCACGATGAAGATGAACGCAACAAATACCTTGAGCCTGATTTGCCTTCAAACCCCGCACATTTTCACCTGCAAAATAAAATACAATGGTCATTCTATTATATATATATATATATAGTAGACTTGGCTTTCTAATATTGTATCAAAGAATAATTTAATGAAAGTAGACTGAAAAGGTTAAGCTAATAGAATTTAAATAACAAAATGGTCCAGAAGAAATGAGTAATTACCGTATATACACGAAGTGATATATGAAACCATACAAAGTATGATTCTCCCAAGGAAACAACCCAAGATCGATCTACAACAAAACTCCCTTCAACTTCTTAAAGGGTGGTTCTTCTTCATCATCACCATCATTATCATCCCGCATCTTTTCTTCTTCTTCATCTTCATCATCACCATCATCATCATCCCGCATCTTTTCTTCTTCTTCATCATCACCATCATTATCATCCCACATTACATTATGGAACAATAAATAAAAACCACACTTTTTCACCTCACAACTGTCTATCCGTTTACCATTTAAATCCTCGACATAAAATTGGATGCTCACTTCATAATCGTCATTGTATCGACTATCACATAAATCAAAGTTACACATGTGAAGATCATATCCCAGGAAGGTGTGCTCTGAGTCAATACAGTTGGGTGGGATACCATAGTAAAGTACCACCGCACCATCTCTATTCCCGAGCTTGCATTCACAACGGACTACCAAGCCGTGGCCATCATCTTGATAGTTTCGGAACTCTACAACAGCACACACAGCAAAACTAACTGATCCTGTATAACGCTTACCTGATGTTTGAATTGCACTAACAGAAGCTCCAATAATTTGAAAGGTAAACCACTCTGGAATTTGATTTCCAGGGAAACAGATATAAGCACTAGGTCTTGGCCTCCGACGCTGTATCAAGAAAAATATCGTTTGTTACAGTTATTGTGTGAAGCTATAAAATCAGACTTATTTATAAAGAAAAGATCATTAAATGGATTGAGTGAGTGATTGAGAGATCTTACACGTAATAGGTTCCAAACATTCAGTAGCACTTCTATCACATAGTCTAGCAGTTCATTTTGTTCTAGTTTGAAACAATTGATGAAGCTAACTTTTTCGAAAACAGCAGTTCCTTCCAGTGATGTACAACTGTTTGCATTTACATATTGTAAACAATTCGGAACCTTTGGTAAGAATCGAAGCCTCAAACAATAGCTCAAGTCAAGATAACATAACTTCGGAAGTCGTAAGATGCCTGCTGGAATGCTTTTAAAATAGTTTCTGCCCAGAAATAAACTCTCAAGTGATGACAAGTTTCTCAAACTTCTAGGTAACTCCACAATACCACAGTCAGTCAGATATAGTTCCTTCAGAAACTGCAAATATGGAATGGATGATGGTTCTTCTCTTTGAACAAGCCTCTCTGCTTTAAGCACCTTTAAAGCTTTTAAATCTCCTAAACTATTTGGCAACCGATCAAGTTTTGAACACCCAGAGAGATTAAGATGTTCAAGGAACTTCATCAGACATAAATTGCTTGGGAGACTCTCAAGTCTTGAACAGTCTTTAAAATTCAGTGTCACTAATCTAAATGGATTTTTGATCGAGAAAAACAATCCTTTTATTGCAGTTCCATCTAAAAATAGCTCTTCTATATTAGATGATATAATTGGAAACTTCTTGAGATTTGAGCAAGAAGAAAGAATAGCTTTTCTAAGAAACTCTGAGTCGATGCTGGT
Source organism: Pistacia integerrima (assembly GCA_026225825.1). Classification (NCBI taxonomy): domain Eukaryota; kingdom Viridiplantae; phylum Streptophyta; class Magnoliopsida; order Sapindales; family Anacardiaceae; genus Pistacia; species Pistacia integerrima. The sequence continues at coordinate 4,426,125 of CM047747.1, forward strand.
TGGAAGTCTATGTAGGCTTTCACACTGCCTTAGGTTTAAGATAACAAGTTTATTGAGACAATTAATAGATGATGAAATCTCAAGCAAACTTGTACAGCCTTCTAAAATCAAGCTTTCTACATTTGGGGTGAGCGAGAAATTTGGACTTTCCCGTAGACGTTTGGAGTAACTGAGGTCGATAGTTTTTAAATTAAAAAGAATCTGTAATGTGAAAATGACCAATACAAATTAGCATGTCTGATATTCAATAATCTGAAAAAGACTATGTATTAGCATATACCTGGTCACCAGTCCAAAGTTGTTGAATATCACTGTAAGGCATATCAAGTGCAACAAGATTCTCTAAACAAAAGTCTGATGGCAATGATTCCAATGGACATCCATGCCAACAGAGGTAACTTAGCTCACTGAAAAAAAAAATCAAGGTCTTCGGTAGCACACAGCTTATTTTTACTCACTTCACCTTGTGAGTTATATATTTTCAAGAATCTCAAGTTAGACATCTCTGCGAAAGCACGAGGATTTAAGTCTACATGTGTTATTTTGGACATGTCCAAGCATATGCCTTTAATTGCTTCACTCCCCTACCAATGAAAAAAGATAATCAGTTAGCGTCAAATATTTAAAAGCCTACATAAAGATTTCAATGGTGAAATTCTCAATACATTATTTTCCTTTTTCAATCTTCTTTTCATGATAATTTAAAATAGCACATCTGTTAAACCCACCCAAACACATTATTATCAAAATTATTGCACAAGGAAAAGTGGAACTAACACAAGTTTATGTTTCACTAGATCCATATGTAATAAAATTAAAGCCTTTGGTTCTTACCATATTATTTTTCAACACATGATAGATGTCTGCATGATACCACAAATGGCTACGCTTGCTAGGATCTCTACTGTTTTCTTCTTGGACAATTTTCCAACCCATTTCTTGAAGCGAAGCATTCATTGTTATTCTGTTGTTTGAAATAGTGATAAGACACCTATCAATGAGAACACTTATTCCAATTTCTGCGAAGAAACCACTAACATTCAAAAATTTTATTACAAAATCTCTACACTCCCAATTAAGAAAAAATGCGATAGCTAGAAATATATTCTTCTCACAATCATCTAGCTCCTCATAACTTACTTCTAACACCATTTGGATATCTTTACAAGGTTTTCCTTTTAGATTACTTATTGCACTTTCCCATTCACTTTTAGTCTTCTCGCGTAAAAAGGAACCCAATACTTTAACAACTAATGGAACACCTTTAGCATATTCTACTACCCTTTTTGACAAATCATCATAACTAGAGGGAGGACGATTTTGTTGAAAGGCATACCAACTAAAAAGTTGGAGAGCTTCATGATGAAATAATGCATCAACCTTGTATATAAGATCATCATCTACTCCATAATTTTTAAGCACTTGTCTATCTCTTGTTGTTATAATGATTCGACTTCCTAGACCCAAACAATTAAGATCTCCAATTAAAAAATTTATTTGTTCTAATGAAGTCACATCATCTAAAACAATGAGGACCCTTTTATAACCTCCAAGCTGTAGTTTTGTGAAGATGTTTCCTAGATCAGAAGGTCCATCCTTTAATATGGCAGAAAAAAGCTCTTGTCGCAAGAGAGTTAATCTTTTAAGACTTTTGGATTCTTCACTAACATTTAAAGCAAAGTAAGAACCTTCAAACTGAATTTCAATTTCATCAAATAAAGCTTTAGTGATGGTTGTCTTGCCTATACCACTCATTCCCCAAATTCCGACAATGCGAACATCTTTTGACCTAGTGTGTAGTAGAGATCCAATTTTCTTGATTCTTGATTGTACTCCAACCAAGTTCAATATCTTCAAAACGCGTTTCACAATTGCCTCTACAAGATCAGTTTCGCACCTAAAAAATAAATAAATAATTTATAGATCAAAGTGTAAATAAATCATAAAAAGACAAAACCTAATTTTATTTCCAAAAGTTTTTAAATGAATATGATATTAATAATTGATCATGAAAATAGGCCACTTTCTCCATCCTTTAAAGCGAGGCATACCTCCCAACTAAATGGCTCTTCGATATTATTGAGTTTGTGTAATAAGAAAACTGATACATGTTCTTACTAGAAAACAAATGCATCAAAATTTAGATTTATTCAAATGTAACCCAATAGTTTAGATTACATATCCTTTACATATAATATTTAGCTTGAAGTATCTCATATCTCAATGCTCAAAATAGTAAAAGAAAAATGCATGTTTAAACAATGAGATTGATGAATTTCAGTACTCAAAATAAAAGGGAGCACATAGATTGCCCTTCAGGTTTCAGGATTTATCACTCGCATGATAATTTTCACACTTTTTATCAAATGGACACTCAAAGTTTGAAAACTGTATCACTCATATCCCTTTTGCCTTATCAAATGGACCCTCAAAGTTTGAAAACTGTATCACTCATACCCCTTTTGCCTTATTAAATGGACCCTTAAAGTTTTAAAATTTTATCACTAATACCCTTTTGCCCTAACTTTGTTACATTGCTGTTATGTTTATGTCAGCAAATTACAAGATAAAAAAGTTCGATCAAGGAGATATATGTGATACAGTTTTCAAGCTTTCAAGGGTTCATTTGATAATTAGTGGGGACCTTGTTATTCGAATGATGAATTTGGTAATCTTAAGGTTAGTCAATGAGATTCTACCAAAAATAAAAAATACTACTTAATTGAAGAAATAAAAAAAATGACCAACCATCAAATGACGTGAAATTTAAGAGCTTTAAATTTTAACTATTTTTACTCAAGTGTTGTTATAAATATCTGGACTAATTCAATGAATGTATCAGTCATGATCATGGCAAAATGTTGAGGGGTGGGGGGTGGAAGGGGGCAAGTCAACAGAAATTAGAAGTACTAAAAACAGTGAAGAATTCTAAGGGAAGAATACTAATTCATGAGTTACCAAAAGAAATTTGAATTGAAACCGTCTAGATCAGTTGCTTCTCTCAATGCAATAAACCATTTCTTCTGCGTTTCTGGCATTTGCTTCAAATATTCAGGATTTTTTAAAACATCAGTTGCACCCAATCGGTCCACATTATAGAAAATTGGTATCACAGCCTGGCCATACTTTTTCTTGCATTCAAGAATCTGTACAAGTTCTTCCATGCAACATTTGGACGAGGCATATCCTTTTGAGAAAATGATAATAGAAATCCTTGATTCTTCAATTGCATTCATACGATATAACGAAGTTTCATCATCCTCATTGGATTTCTATTATCATTTGAGATGAGGAATTCAATCTTTTCCCGATACAAAGCTGCACGAAGATGGCTAGTAAAATTGTTGCAGGTGTCTTTACCTTTGAAACTAAGACAAACATCATACTTCACCTGACGATTACTGAAAAAATAATAAAAAGTCATCAACTTTCACTGATGAGACATTCTTCAGATCCAGAGAAACATCAATTTACATACTCTTACATACTGGATGATGATAATTAAGAAGAGAGAAACTATCAGCAATCAGTGATGAAGATTCTTCCTACGAATTAGCACGATAAAAGATAATCTTACAATTACCAACAAAACCTAAGCAAAGCTAGTAGCTACGCAATATATAAGATCATCTCCAATAGTGCTCTTTATTTTAAAGAACATCTTTCATATAAATAAAATGTATAGAAACTTGTAATTTATTAATTAAAATTAGGATAAAGAGTGAAGTTTGACTCTCTAGATGTGGACAGTCAAACTCACTCTTTAATTTATATTTAAAGGATAAAGAGTCTATCAAACTCTTGTTTTTATGGATAAAAAGTCTATCAAACTCTTGTTTTTATGGATAGACTTTTTATAATAAAGAGTTTGAGTCATATAAAGAGTCATTTGGAGATGCTCTAATGAGCTTTCCTCAAAGTTTCCCTCTATTTCTTAATTAGCTTCTCTCGGTAGTCACTTTTTTTTTTTTGCTTTTCTACTTAACCCCACTTTGTGCAAGATGCACCTCACTGTTCTCTTTTTTCATATTTTTCCATTTACTGGAATTAAAAACTTAAGAAACTAAAAAGGGTCGTGCACAGTGAATCAATGTGAGTCTGCTCAAAAGTTAACAGTTCATACGAATTTTACTGAATTTATAAATTGATATAGTTATCTTGTATGTGATTTAATATAAAACCCAAAAAAAAAAAAAAAAAAAATCATATGAAATAAAAAGAAATGTGATTGTTATTCAGATATATACAAAATGAAGATTGATAAAATATGAGATAATGCATAAAAATAATAGAAGGTTATTTTACAAATACATGCAAATTGTTTAGATATATAGACTAAAAGTTTAAATGGGTCCGTTTTTTTGAAAGTGAGGGCAAATAACATCACTCAACTCTTATTTTAGTTATTATTGTTAACAAACTGTTGTTGTTATTATTAATTAAATAAGTTTAATATGTATTCTTTACTAATATCATGTGTTATAAGTATTCATGAGCTAATAACAAAGTGGTTAAAACTTATTTCCCAGATTTTCCTATTAATCATCAATCAAATATTTTTGTATTTCCTCAACTAATCCGTCATGTGAAAGTGTAAATGATATTTTTAGATCCAAAGGAAAACCACTCAAAAAATAATTTAAGCGTGAAAACAAATCTAAAAGAGACAAACCAAGCAAAGTGAGATCTAAAAGACAGACAGTAGTGAAATAACCAGTGCTGGTATGCAGAAAAAGGAATCTTATTTACCTTAAGCCGGACCGTGCTTCCTCAGTAGAGACGCAACTTCTACTGGACCCTTCCACCGCTTCCCCAGTGTTGGTTGTATGATAAACTGATTCCACACTTCTTCACTTTGCAACATTCCAAATGTTTTCCATCGATGTTACTAACATAGAAATTAACCATGGCCCGACTATTGTCAGAGAATTCAGGAAAGCCAGATCTATACATATTGCAATCATAACCCAGGAATACGTGATCTGGCACAAGAGAGTCAGGTGCATCATCTTTGTACCAACCCTGAAGAAAGCCAACAGCAACTTTCTGGTTGTTACCATCCTTAGTTTTAAGAAGCAACTCACAATTAACAATCAAATCATGCCTTTTATGATGATGATCTCCGAAGGCTATGACAGTGCAAAAGGCCAAACCGTTTAAGTTACAATTGAACAAATCTTGTGGTAGCTCTATATTATCTCCAGTATTCTGAAAGTTAAAACACTGTGGAATTTCACTTCCAGGGAAGCACAAAAAAGATTTTGCATCACGGAAAACCATCTGTACAATAAAAATAGTCGTATGAGAGAAGGCAGAAAAAAAGTTGATCTGAAGAGAATGAAATTGAAATCAGATGAAAAGAGAGATAGAGAGACACCTCATAAAATTCCCACTGATGAATTGAATTTTGCCGAATTTGAGCTAAAGCATCAGCCACAGACTTTGCAAGTCCATCATAATCCAGTTTCAAACAATTGATGAAGCTGAGAGCTCTATTTTGTGATCTCTCCATAGTTGCTAATAGGATTGATAAGTTTGATACTTTCTGCAGTGATGTGCAACTCTGTGCTTTTACATATTCTAGCTGGCATGGAAGATCTGGTAAGCATTGAAGCCTAGAACAAAAGCTTACATCAAGCAACATCAACTTACGAAGGCTTTTAATGCTTTTTGGTATGCTCTCAAACAAGTTTCCAGCTATTTGTAAAGATTTGAGGAGGCAATATTGGCCAAGACTTTCAGGTAACTCTGTGATTTTACAATCACGTAGATTTAATTCCTCTAAAAAGAAGAAACCTGACCAAAAAGGAACTGCTAGATCCTCAGGAGTCCCAAAATATAATGCGATAGCTTCCAGGAAGGCTTCGACTTCACGTGCAGAAATATAATTCAACATCTTGAAATAAAATCGACAATTCTAGGTACAAGAATGGCTGGTGGCCTAACAAAATGGAAAATTATATACATATAAATATTAGTAATAACAGAATATAAATATATCAAAGACAAAAAAAATGGTTGTTTTACTTCCAATATCTGATTCTGATGAATGAAACTTATAAATAATTGATCAAAGAAATATGCCATTTTTCTTCGTTCTTAAACATTAAAACATTAAATTGTTTCCCCAATTAAATTTCTCTCTTATATTTTATTAATTAAAAATGATTAGAAAATTGACTGGTATACTTTGCTAGTAAAAGATTTGTGACCGAAGGGCAGGCTCCCATTGAAAATCTCAAGGGCATCAAAATTTATATTTCATTGATGGAATTAGATTGCAAACTCTGAACAATATAATAATCAATCTTAAGCATTCCACATCTTGACGCTGAAAATAGTAAGAGAAGTTAAGCTGAAAAATACTTTACCTTAATGAAAAAATATATTAATAATTAGCTATCTGGCGACGTGGTATTTAAGAGCTTTAAATTTCAAGCTACATATTTGTTGTAACCATGACAAAAAGGAAAGTCAGCTAAAATGTCCAAAAGTAAAATTAATAATTCATTACCGGTCTTTTGTTAATGAAAGCCAGGTATATTTGCTGCTACCGTCAAAGCGATGCTCCATCTCTGCAGCATGTATGGACTCTCCTTAAAGAGTTCTTGAAGCTTGGCAAATCCATCCCCAAAGGTCCCAGTTTGCTTCTCTACATCTGATGGAACTATGTTATAGAAAACTGGTATCACGATTTGCCCATGTATTTTCCTGCTTTCAAAGATCTTTACGAGTTCTTCAAGGCACCATTTAGAAGATGCATAGGCTTCTGAGAAAATGATAACCGAAATCTTTGAACATTCAATTGTATTCAAAAGGGATGCCGAAATTTCATCACCTCTCAACAGTTCCTCATCAAGGAAAGTTACAATTCGTCTCCACGCCAAAGCGACATAAAGATGGCTGACAAAACTGTAGCGGGTGTCCTCGCCTCTAAAACTCAAGAAAACGTCACATTTCACCGCAGGATTACTAAAAGAAGAAGAAGCCATCAACTTTCACCAAAGGAAAGACTCTGCACTGCAGCAAGGTTAGTTGCCAAAAATGTATAAGTTAGTGACCAAAACATCAAGAACTTCCCATCAAATTTCACGGCAAAATTGGAAAAGTGGAAAACCACAATCAGAATTCAACTTATAAATCAGCCCTAGATTTCACTCTGAACCTACTGGAAAGAGAAGATCGGGAACGATTTCAGACAAAAAAAAAAAAAAATATCAAGAATTATCGACAATAAAAAACAGAAGAAAAGATTAGATTCAATGGGGTTGATTTCACTCTGAACCTACTGGAAATAGAAGATCGGGAACGATTTCAGACTAAAAAAAAATATCAAGAATTATCGACAATAAAAAACAGAAGAAAAGATTAGATTCAATGGGGTTGATTTCACTCTGAACCTACTGGAAACAGAAGATCGGGAACGATTTCAGACTAAAAAAAATATCAAGAATTATCGACAATAAAAAACAGAAGAAAATATTAGTCAATTATGTTACAGAACTAACCGATCCGATCCGGGCGATTTGCTTGATTTCCAGTTGACTGTTTGCTTCGATAGGTTTTCTAGGAAATTTCAGATACTGAACAAAAACATAGCGAAGCATTCCCTAGTTACTTTCTAACTTTTAGTTGTCCGTTTTCTCTCAGCATAGAGAAGCTACTGATAGAGTGAATCATACTTATCCCCCTAAGGCAAAATTACATATTTTCATTCATAGTTTTGAAAACTATACTTTTCCCCCAAATTTAAACTCCGTAAATTCTGCTTTGACCAAGCTTTAACCAGTTAAATACCATTTTTACCCCTATAGTAGTAATGGGTAAATTAATAAATTACTTTCTAACCCTTAAATTGATAGAATTACAAAATAACCATTTTAACAGAGCTTCCACAAACCCCTTTAGGTTTGAAAACCTCACAATAAACCCCTACGCCCTAGGTGTCTACTTTCTTCCTCTTCTTCGGTGAATAGCTCACTGTTACCTTCATTAACACACACCAAACATCTTCCATTAACATTACCTTCATTAACACAAATTAACATAATAGAAGAGATAAGGAGAAAGAGAGGAGGCGAGAAGAGAGAAGGACAAAGGGAGGAGGCAGATCCCAGCGATCCCTGACGGTACGGGCAACAGCATTTAACTACCGCTTGTAGAAGAGACAGAGGAAAAGGGAAGAAGAAAGAAAGAAAGAAAAGAAAGGGGTTGGTGGTGGTGGTGGTGGTGGATTGGATGCTTTGGATTTGTTTGGAGATGATGAAGATGTGAAGGTTAAAGAAGAGGATGCTATTGAAATAAATTTAAAAGGAACATAGTTAGTTTGCAAATTCTACCAATTTGAGGGTTAGAAATTTTTTATTAATTTACTTATTATTATAATGAGGGATAAAAATGGTATTTAACTCCTCAAAGTTGGTCAAAGCATAATTTACCTTAACCGAGTTTAAATTGAGGGTGCGTTTGGTTTGGGGTGAAATAGGATTCATCTTGTAATCTTTGTTTAATTTTCAAGATTTTCTCGTTTGGTTGTCAAGTAATAAAATATTACAGTAATATTTTATTGCAAATAATGTTTACTATTGGTAATATTGGAGGTAATCAGATTACCTTTCCAAGGGGTGTTAATGTTAGATTACCGGGGTAATCATATTTTTTACCCTATTTTGCCCTTAATATTTTATTATTCTAGACACATTTGCCCTTATATATCTTTTAAATTACAAGTTCCCCAAATTGAGTTAGGATGACTTTTCTGCCCCCCATATTCAATTTATAGAGACAAAAAAAGCCCTTGATATTTGAAAAAACTATAAATACATATTATGTTCAATTAAACCCAATCCATCATCGTTTTTTCTTTTCCTCCACAATGAAAATCAGCGGTGCTATTAGGGTTCTCTTTCTTCTCCAATCGACGCCAAACATACCAGGTTGGTTCCTTTCACCGAACATTTGTGTTGCTGTTTATTAAATCATACACTGATGCATTGATTTTTGTTCCTCATTGAGCAGTTCCAGTCCCCAAGTCCAGCAATTTGTCTCTGTCAATCTCCATCATTTTAATCGAGTTAGGTGAGTTCTGTAATACTGTATTTTGTTTGATTTAATTTGCTATTTTCAGTAATCAAACAACTTCAACGAAAAGGGTCAAATTTTTTTTGTCCATTCATACACAAGACTTGCACACAAATACGTTGATGTTGTGTTCGAATGAAAAGGGGCCTGTTGTTGGCATGATTATCTTGGTTTGAAGTGTCAGTGTTTGGGCATGGTTTGATGGTCTTTAGTTTTTAATATGATATGGTTGCTGTAGAGAATGGAACATGTTGGTTTAAATTCAGGGTTAAGCTTCCTTGTTTTGTTTCAAATTGTGTTGTTTCAATTTGGTTTGTTAAGGCGGTATGCACATGTGATATAGTGATTGTGTGGATGTTCTTTTTCTGTGATGTGCTGTTTGAAATGGTCGTATGTATCTTCCTAAACTGTATGCATTCGTAGCCTTTGGGTTTTACATTTTGTTGTTTGGGTTTGGGTGGTTGCCATTCCACAGTTTGTCTTGACTGTCTAGTGTAGTGGCTTTGGTATTGATGTACTTTAAATTGTGAATTAAAATAGTATAGGTGTTTGTGAGTAATATTATGCTTGTTGGTACAAGGAGTAGGTGAAACAATCATGGCTTGTTTACCCCTAAGGCAGAAGATGTGTTTGGTCACAATCTTACTTTTGCAATTACACATGATGGAAAGCATGTTCGCCATGCTTCTAATTGTTGGGCTTGCTATGCTGCATAGGAATAGGAATACTATGGGTTTTATAACTTACAGGGGTAGGCGTTATCTAAGAGCAATGGGTAGGCGTCTTATAAGATATGTGGTCGATCGAATTGAGAGACATAATGTTAGGTCACTTAATTTACAGAACATGGTTCTCGATAGTGATACATATTGTCTTGAGAATTGTAGAATGGATGTCAAATCGTTTGACAAGTTGTGTCATTTACTAAAAAGTATTGGCGAGTTAACATCAACTAAAAATACAACTATAGAAGAGATGGTGGCTAGTTTTCTTCACATAATTGCATACCATGTGAAGAATGGAGTTCTTAAAAGACAAACAAAAAGATCTAGTGAGACAGTTTCATGAAATTTTCATAGCGTGATGCAAGTTGTGTTGAGATTGCATAGAATTCTACTGAAAAAAACAGATCCCATCTTGGAGAATTCAACTGATGACAGATGGAAATGGTTCAAGGTAAACATTGTACCCATTTAGTTTATCATTTTCATATTTGTTTGCTTATGACATTATCCAACAATTAATTTAATATTTTTCTGTTTTTGCTGTTCTATTAGAATTGTTTTAGTGCTTTAGATGAAGCATATATACGAGTTCACGTGGACTCAGTTGACAAACCCAGGTATCGCACCCGAAAGAATGAAATTGCAACGAATGTGCTTTGTGTTTGCACACCAAACATGCAATTTATTTATATCCTCCCGAGGTGGGAAGGTTCATCTGTAGATGGTAGGGTGCTGATGGATGCCATCAATAGGAGACATGGGTTAAAGGACCCCCAAGGTAAATCCTTGATCAATTTCTGTTTTCTATAGTTGTATACAGTAATATAGTCAATGGTTTTTTTTATTCTAACATGTTTAATTTCATGGTAGGGTTTCATTACTTATGTGATGTTGGATACACCAATGGGGAAGGGTTCCTAGTACCATATAAAGGGCAACGATATCATTTGAATGAGTGGAAGCAAGGTCGTCAATAGCGACACTACAAGAATATTTCAGCATGAAACAATCTCAAACAAGAAATTGTATTGAGAGGTGTTTTGGTATACTAAAGAAAAGATGGGGTATTTTGCAAGAAACATCCTTCTACCCGTTGAAAACCCAATGTCGCATTATTTCGGATGTTGCCTTTTACATAACTTCATTAGAAATGAACTACCAATGGACCCAATCGAGAGTGAGGTCGGTGAAGTGTGCAATGTCGAGGATGACGAGGACGACAGTGGTGAAGTTATAAGGCATTTGGAGACGAGTGCCACGTGAACTACGTGGAGAGATAATTTAGCTCAAGAAATGTTCAACAGTTGGATGTCTTCGCGAAATATGTAGTGTCAGGTTATTAGGGTTTCTATTGAATGTGTGTGTCCGTGTTGCTGTCTTCTATTGTAAACTGTTAGTAAACGGTCCCGTATACGCAGCGGAAACTAAAATAAAATAACAGGATCGTTTACAAGAGCCAAGATCAAGGGTATGATTTTAACAATTTATATTAAATAAAATCTGCATAAATTTACAACATGAGTTAAGAGAAACAAACGCACGTTGAAGGCTCCTCCAAATTTGTCGTCGAACGTTTTGCTACCGATCCAAGTGTAGGATCGAACTGCGTAGTCCACACGAAGACAATCTTAAAAAGAACCAAAGAGGGATTTGCTAGATCCTCTTTGGCTTCAAGATTAAGAAGAAGTCAAAATCAATTGAATTGATTTTAGGCAATTGTGTTACTGCCGTGGGAGAGGCAAAAATTGGCTGCTGTGTGTTTTGGTTTTCAAAGAAAAAAAACCCTTAATTAAAAAATCACACACTTTTCTTTTTATACTTAAAAACAATTTGCCCTAATCCCATACGGAATAGGCTTGGGCTCCAACCCAAACGCCCCATGTTGCCAAACACTCCCAATCTGATTTATTTTAATTTCCATCATTATCTCAATTAAAATCAGTTAATATATATATTTAAATATATATTAACATTTAACAATAATGATAATATATTTAAATATGTGCGAACACACATTTAAACGTAATTTCACTTATTTAATTTTTCTAACAAATTAAATAAAGGCTACGACCTCAACAAATTTAATTGCACTGTGAAATTACCAAAATACCCTTTCGCCTTAAAAGACGAAAACGCCCTTCTTTCTTCTTGCATCTTAAATTGTCTTCTATGTGTGTGACCCTTGGGCTCCTCATCATATCGGCAGTGTACAGTATTGCGATTAACACCAATTAATCGTCCCACTAATACACAGACCAAGATTGGCCCCTAGCAAGGCATCATGGCCACCCGATAGATTCGGATTCAGCAAAGTAGCTACCTGTCAACGATATGGTTACCGTGCAATTCGATCCTTTCATCATACGTTATCTCGACGAGACGAAGGCATAGAAATAGTGTCAACCTTCGGTTACTCTCGATATTATTTATTCGCTTTTTGGACCAATGACCCGTATTATAAATTGGATAGAGCAACAACTCAATCCCACCGTGGCCACGCTTTTAGTGTCATTGCCATATCTTGAATTGCGCCGTGAGATAACTTTCTCCCGTGCAGGGAGTGATAAATCCTCTGTCAATCCACCATAGTCTTGATACACTCCTTGATGCAGCCAATCACCACCGTATTGACAGCTCTGAAAAGAACTGCGTTAGGCTAGTGTCAAACTACACCAATCGGTGCACAAGGCGCTCCGGTGATCTCAAGTCTAAGGATCACATGCACCACCATTCGTTAGAGGATTTGTTCCATAGACACCGGGGTTACCATCCATATGGAATCCTCGGTGGGTCACCCAAGAACTTGTCGTGGTGTAATCGCCACAACAAACA